>PVJX010035229.1:0-18353 GCA_004027295.1 Dolichotis patagonum | reverse complement strand
TGCTTTTTTTTTGTTCTATTACCATTGGTTCTGTCTACCACATTGTGTCTCATTGGAATTTGAATATGTGTGATAGTTCAAACAAATTTTTTTCTTTTTTATCAAAAATGAGATATTATAATACCCATTGATCATTTTCTGTTATTCGGTTCAGAAAGCCCTGGAATTCTTTCACTATATGCATGGCTTTATACTATTGAGTTATGTTTGATATTATTGTAATTGAAACTATGCTCAACTATAGCAGAGTAAGAGATATGGTGTTAGCTACTGTTGATGTCCAGTTGACTTAATGTAAAGTACTGTGTTGCCTATGTTGTCCTCTTCTGATCTGCTCTGTACTGCCCCCTTTTGTTTTATTCTCTTTTAAATAAAAAAAAAAAGAAAAGAAGAAGAAGAAGGACTCCAGTCAAGAGAGCGAGGGTCCACCCTAACAGCCTCACCTTACCCTAAGTCAGGAAAACCCTATTTCCAAATAGGGTCACATTCACAGATTAGGACTTCAATATATCATTTTGGGGGACAGAATTCTGTCCGCAAGACTCTAACCTCGAAACTGTGCCTTTGTAAGACCCAGCCTCCATTCCTCGATTCTAAATTCTTGACTCCAAAACTCTTTTCCAAGCCTTAAGGATGTTACTTGGTCCTTTTTTTGGTTGTATTTTTGTTCTTGGTTGATGAAATGGACTTCTGTTTATTGGTTTACTGGTTCTGAACTGGTCTCGGCCACCTGCCAGAGCTGGCACAATCCAGCTGGAGCAATCACTTTCTAAAATAAAGGTTTCTTAGCTTGCTTTTTTTTTTTGCATTTGAAGTAAAGATCGTGTTCCTGATGTTGAAAAAGTTTCCTCCATTTGTACCTCATGCAGTTATGCAACTCTAATCATCCATCCATACTCACCGCAGCTTTCAAGCTAATTTTGAGAAATATGAAAAAATAGTTTTGTTACAAAGCAAAATAATTTAATCTAGGAGAGGGCTGAGTATGATAAGTAAAGTAATTCCTTCAAAGAAAACTCAAATAATTAAACTGGTTCAGGTTAACATTAACAAAAAGTGTAATAGTGGCATCGACTTTTCAAATTTTGCATCTATATGGAAAATTTTGGTTTTGGTTTAATTATGAAACTAATTATATTAATCTTTCATCATCACACAATTGAGCTGATTTAAAATCAGATCCACACAAAGCCACAGCCACAAAGAAGCAACAGCTTCTTTATAAACAACAGTGCACAGTCATCGTATAAAGATTTGACACCCTCTCCAATCTGTGTAAAATCAGGCCTTTTCTGAGGACCCACGATTTCTGTTCTTCTAGCACAGAGATGACCAATAGTAGAATTAAATAGGCTGATATTACCGATATCGGTATGCATCATCTTATAGCCACAACATATACTGTTCTTTGCAATTTATTTTTTAAAAAAATAACAGGAGGGCCATGTTTACAGTCTACAAACAGAAATTTAATAATACCATTAGAGACTTCTAATTGATCACGTTTGTGAACCCAACTAAAAAGCTAATACTTTTCCCACTCCCAGTCATTCTTGTTATTGATGTGCTTGTGAGCACGTCTCGCATCCGCCTTGTGATCTTCCCTCGTGAAGTTTTAAAATAAATCTCTTCATGAAATGGGAAGAAACTCAGAAAGCAGAACTGACCAGCACACACATTGCTGCCATCCAAGCTCGGCTAATTCTCCAGCCACTACTTCTGCTCCTGGGGCCACCAGAGACTAAATGGATTATTTCTATCCTCTGCCAGGAACACATGCCAGTATTTACTAGTACTTATGCAAAATAATTTTCCAGAATCATTTTTCAAAAGCTGAATGCTCAGTTGACTTATAAAGTCTAAAATGGATTAATAGGAAAGAAATAGACAGTCCCAAATGCACAAGTTATCAATTTTATGCACAGGATGAGTAATCCTTATGTATTTCAACTAAGCTGGAATTACAATAACTCCATTTCTCTCAAGAGAAATGACAACTGCTATAAAAATGAAGATGTGCTTTGTTTTACTTGCAAAACAGGAAGTATTCTTGGCTGGATTAAAAATGATTGCATGAAGGCTTAAAGATACTGTGTTACAACTTATTTGTCACTAGTTCTAAGCCATGTCTACATGACCACAGTAGGCTGAATGATGTAAAATTATTTTTGTGTGCTTTTCTTTTTTTATTCAACCAACATTTATTGAGCACTTACCATAAGGAAGAATTTGAACCAGAACCTTTAAATTCAAAAATAAAGAAAATGTCCCTTCTTTCAAGGGAGTCACAAGCTATTTTCTTCACTATATAGACGTGCTGCCTCTGTATTCGTCAGGTTTGGGAGTTGTAAGCAACAGATATGCAAATCTTTAGATGGGTGAGAGACAGTTCACTGAACCTCAGGACAAGGCAAAAAGCAAGGTCTTAGAAACAAGGAGAGCCTTATGGGTTTTTACATATTAAGAAAAACATGTAGAGATTGCATGTTGTCTTCCTGAAATGAATATTCTCTGTTTTTAATATTTTTCATATCACTTAAGATTTAAATTAGCTCCCATAGGCATGGATGAGTTAACGTGCCTAACAACTTACCAGATTGTCCCAAAAGGAAGAGAGGCAGTTTTCTAATGGGTGCTAGGCCAGCAGAACAGCCTTGTCCTGCTCTTTTTCCCTCCCAGACCCTAAGCTGTACTTTCCCCATGGCCAAGGCCTATTGATCTTCCTTCTGAATATTGAGCTTACTCTAAGTTTTGAAAGAAATTGAACAAGTGAAAAAGTCAGTGTTAGCTCATTCTTCCCTCAAGGGTCCCTCACCCTTTGTATTAAGCCCTGGGCCCCATGTGTCTGCCATTGTGGTGACTCTAGTGACCATCATAGGATGGTCACTTGAATACCTCGGATGCTGTCGAGGTGTTCAAGAACCACCTGTGTGATGTATGTTCAACACAGGGTCCTCCCTTCTTTCTCCAAGTTTCCACCTTTGCCTTCATCATCTATCCAGATATCCTAGTCCCTGTCAATTCAGGGCTCTAACTTCTACTCCCAGGCTTGATCTCTCTCCTTCTTCCACCTGAAAGCTAGAATTATGTACTTGAATCTGAGCTACATAACTAGATGATTAAAAAGCAACACTTTTGATCAGAAAAAGTTATGTAATCTTGAATGATCTGTACTTTGCTGAACCTCAGCAACTTGACAGTAAAATGAATACAATAACAAATGTTTCATCAGGTTATTGTAAAAATTAAATGACAGCACGTAGTTTTTAAATTGCTTAACATCGTGCTGCACATGGTAAAATGCTTCATAACGAGTGGATAAACAAATTGTGGTACTTACACACTGTGGAGTACTACTGTGCTTTAAAGGATAAACTTGAGACATTTGTAAGAAAACAGATGCACCTTGAGATTATAAAGTTAAGTGAAATAAATTAAATGCACAAGCTTAAATATCACATGATTTATCTTATATGACAAATCCAGAATATAAAGAACAAAATAAAAGTTATATAATAGAAAGTGGGAAAATAGATCTTTCTCAAGTGGGGAGAGGATCAAGAGATGGAAGGATAGGAAGGGAGGGTAGGGAAATAAAAAAGAAAAGATGCAGCCAGGAGAGGAAAGGGAAAGGAAAGGGACATAAAAGGAATTAAGTTATGTTCACAAATATATACCAAATCCCCACAATGCATGTAAGCAGTATGTACTACAAGCATACTAAAAAGAATCTTTAAATAAAATAAAATGTTTGCTATGGCTTGTACCCACCAAAATCTCATACAATCATAATGGAGCTTTTTGGAGGTGGCTGGATCTAGTGTGTGTGAATATGGAATAGCGGAATGTGATAACTAAATGTGTTCACCATAGTTCTGGGTGTGGATAATAGAAGCCCCACCCTGGGTGTGGGTGTCACCAAACAACAGACCTGTAGCCTGGATGAAATGTAAAGGGACGAAGGAAGGCAGGCTGCTGCTTGCAGCCTCACCACCTTCCGCTTGCTCTACCATGAACTGTTTCTCCTCTGCAATGTCCCTCTGTCGAGCCACCCTGCATTGGAGCCAGGGAACTATGGACTGAAACCTCTACACACTGTGAGCCAGAATAAACCTTTCTCCTTTAACTTGGGTGTTGAATATTTTGTCTCAGCCATGAGAAAATTAATAATCCACCTGGATCCTCCAGTCAAGTATGTTTCTGAATTTTACATATTAATGTCATATTCTTGCTCAGTGGCTCTCCAGGTTTCAAATCCTTCCTTCTATCCATCACCAAGTCTTGACTGCTGCCATGATTCAGCAACCACTCCTCACACTTTGGGTTGGTCACAGACAGACTCCCCTCATCTGGCTATGGCCGACCCTGCTTCCCTTCGGTCCAACTCAGCTGCTTCAAAACAAGTTCCCTTCACTGCAGCTCACTGAGCTCAGGAGCAAACTTATTTCATTCTTTTCCCTCCTTGCAGCTTGACAGGCATGACCAAGGGACTTGGCCCTTCTGATTTACTCCTGCTCATTAAGACTGCTATAAAAACAGCGCGTCTGCTTCCAGAGAACCCACTCTCCGGGGACCACTCAATATTCACTAGATTGCTAAGTAAGTTCTGGCTTTTTTTCCTTTTCGAACAATTATTTGGATAAATCTTTAGTTACCTAAATCCCAGGAAGGCTTTTTTTTTCCTTCCTCAGCAAATAGTTTATCTCAACATATTGATCACTTTCCATATGCCAAGCTTTGAGTAAGCACTGAATGCAAAGAGATACATATGACACAATCCTACACCCTACTAAGAAATGACACTGAGACCGAAAAATCGCAGGCAGAAATGCCAGTGCTGGTCATCTTCCATTTTAAATGGTAACCAGTGATGACATAGGTAGCCTAAAAGTGATTCTAGTGTCAACACTTTGCTTGATGACTAGAATATCTGATGTCAATTATATTGACAGAGAAATGCATCACATCTTAAGTATAGAACTCAATGGATCTTTGCATCCAATACGTAGATCAAGAAGCAGAACATTACCAGAATTCCAGCAGCCCTCTCACACTCCCTCTCATCACTCCCCACCACTGCAAGCCATTAGCCTGACATCAAATTGAATGGATTCATACAGTGTGCACTCTTCCCTGATTGGTTTCTTTCCTTCCACAGTTGTAGCTGTGAGGTTCATCCAGGTGGTTGCAAGTAGCTTCAGTTAATTCATTCTCTTTTCTGAATAATACTTCTTTATAAGAATACTTAGCACTTTATTTGTTCATTTTCCCTGGATGCACATTCTGCTTCCACTTTGTTACTATGAACGATGTTGCTATGAACACACTAGCACATGTCTTTTAGTTGACATGTGCAACCTTTTCTGTTGCATTTGTTCCTAGGAACAGAATTGCTAAGCATAGCGTATGTGTATATTCAACTTTAAGAGATAATTCTAAATGGTACTTCTCCACAGATGTTTTTTTAAAGAAAGTGCTGTTTTTCTAGAGAAATAGCTGTTCTTGCCTAGATGCCTGACCCTTTGGAATCTGAGAATCAGACTTTTGGACCTGAACTCAAGAGTTTTCAGTTCAATTCCTCTCTACGTGTGTGCTCTTCACACTCAGAGGAGACTATTTTTACTACTGCAGGGCAAGTACAAAATGCCATCATTAAAACAAGAGCTTATGCACCCACCTGGAAGCCTGGAAAGGACTCTTCAGGGCCAAGTATAGTTTAAGCCCAGATTCAGGAGCCTTGTTGTGTCAAAAGACCGAGAGATGATCAAAGATAAAACAAGAGAGAGATAGGGTGAGGGTCGAGGAAGAAAACAAGGACATAGAATCCAAAAACAGGACTCCAAGATCAGAGAACATCTTGGGCAGATACTGAAATGAGTGGAGAGTGACCTGGTAAGAGAGAACTGCAGGGTGGCCAGTGGGAATCCAGTTTAGGTAAATTCCTGAGTTCAGGAAAGTTGCCCACAACACCTGCCTCGCCTCTGTCTTCCATTGTGTGGTTGTGGTGGGGAGCAGCAGATAAGAAATGAACAAAGCAGACATAACCTTTTAATATCTAGACTCACTGCTTCTTCAAGGTGACTATGCAAAGGCCAGAACCTGTGACTAAATTGCTAAAATCCTACTTCATGCTGTGAAACCTATGAAACACCCAGATATACTGGTACAATCCATTTGGAAAGCAATACAGCCACAGACAATGACCCATAAGATACTTACACTTCTTAATGCAGGAATGCATTTCTGAATTTTTATTGTAAAGTTATCATTCAAAACTGACAGAATACCAAAATGTATTAACCTATCTAAAATACCTTTGGTAAAATGGTGAATAGCATAAATGATTAACAGTAGTAGATACTATGCATTGGATTGATTCACTCTTTTAAACTATTCAAAATTAAATTTCTATGCAAATGTGTTTAAACTGAAATCTCAGGACATAAAATTATGCAGATCTTAAAATTACAGTGAAATAAACATGCACATGGAAGTGAGCAAAAAATTTCAAGTAATGGAATAATAGCTTCTTTTGCCCATGAGACACTAATACTGTTTTGAATGTTTTATATAAATTAACACATCTTCACAGCAACCTGATGAGGTAAGTAGCATTAATTCAATTTTTAAAGATTAGGGAATTAAGCCACAAAAAGCTAAAATAAAATGTCTAAGTTAGTAAATGACAAAGCTAATTATTTTGACCTCCAAATCCTTAAAACTTAAGACATTATCATGAAAAGATAAATCATATAAGGAGTGAGGTTACTGAGTTTCCCCATCTCGGGATGCTTTATAATATCCTTACAATTCAGTCAGATGTGACAAGCATTTGTTAAACAGCCGTTATGTCTCTTACATAGAGCTGAATCAATTCACAAGCATCATTTCACTAAATGTTCACAAGAAGCTAATGTCAGTGAAATTATTACCTCTATTTTAGAGACAAGAAGTAAGAGGTTACCTGATTAATCATAAAATCTTCAACCACAAACACAAGAAGCAGACTATATAAGCCTCCAAAAGTTAGCAAAGCTACCAGTATGGATAAGAGATGTGGCCATGGATGGAGAATGCCTGTCTTCTGCAGTGCTAGGGCCAAACTGCAGGAAAATTCCATAGCATAAAACTGAGTAACACAGGCAAATCATCTGAAGGAGATACAATGGCCATTAGAGCGAGAGGACAATAAATGTTTTATGTCAGTCAGTTTTCTGTTATCTATCAAATACCTCAAATAAACCAACTGACAAAGCATAAAAGTTTACTTGGGATCACAGTTTCAGAGGTTTCATCTCTGACAAATGACTGTTACCTTGGCCCTGCAGCCACAAGTTCATTGTGATGAGAGCATTTGATGGAAAGTGAAAGAGAGAAAGGGACAGAGAATAGACCACCAGCCACCATCCCCTTTGAAGGTGTACCCGCAATAAGCTCCCCCAAGCCTCACCTCCTGAAGATTTCCACCTTCCCACAGCACCACACTGAGGACCAAGCCTTCCACACATCAGCCTTGAGAGACACACACTTGTGAGTCAGCACACCAACAATCGCTGAGAATGTAAGCTCCTTGATCGTGGAAACAGTTGTAGAAAGATTCCTTTAAAATGTGAATTTAAAAACATCTAGTATTGAAACCAGAAAAAGAGAAGTACACAGACAGACAGACAGAGATAGAAACAGAGGGAGATTGTGTCTTCCTGCAGCCAGAGATTCTCCCAGGTCTAGAATTACACATTAATTACACATCAGACTTGGATCTCATGTCTCACTCAGGGCCAAAATTACCCTGGGTGAGGATGTATTTTATGTGTGTGGATGTTAAATTGGATAAAGTTATAAAATGCAAAGAGCATGTCCCTTCACAAAAATTGACAAGACTACCAAACTCCTCCTCACCTTTTTCACACAATAACATAAGAGACTGGTGAGTTTCATCAACATGGATCACTGTCAGTTCTAGTCTAAGAGGCTGGTTCAAAGGAAACCAAAGCACACTAAATCCAATGCAGAATTTATCCACCCTTGAAATTCAGCCAGTTCCCTGACACAGGTTCACGTCTTCCCCCACCATCACTGTGTCTTCAACATCTGGTATAGTCCCAGGCAAAGAGAAGGCATCACCACTCAATAATCCACTGTCAGATGGAAGTAAGAGAGTAACGTTACAGTTCTGTCTTTTAGAAGCCAATAAGCATCAATAAATGGTGACTGTAGTTAAGAAATCAGTATATAAAATTATACATGTACACACCCTGCCAAAGTACACAGACACTTACACACAAGAGACCCAGGAAAGATAGGGGGCTGTGAATGTGCCAGATGGGACAAGAGGGTGTGAAGGACCCTGATGCAAAGGTGCAGATTCTGTTCCTACACTGCTCTGAACAAGTTCGGCAAGTCTGACTTCCCTGCAGCGCTCAATCTGCATCAAAGAGTCACAGTACAGACTGGAGAAGACTTAGCACCTAAGAATGATGGAGTCGGAAAGCGATGATTAAACCTGACTCTCTTGTTTTGCAATAAGGAAACTAAAACTGTGAATTAATGCACTCCTCCTACTATCGCAGGCTACTCCTGGAGGAGCCAAACCTAGGGACAATTTCCATAAAGCACAGTGGTCATTTATGACATCTCGAGGATGGGAGTTGAAGAGCAGCACATAGGAGGATAAAAATGTAGAAATCACAGCAGAATCAATGCCACAGGCGTGAGAGACGGCAAAAGAAAGTAGGCGGTCGATCTGGTGACCTAGTGTAGACAAAGCTCGAAAGGCAGGCTAAATGTAAAATCCTACAGGCAGACCTAGAATACATAAATCAGAACAATTGGGTATAATAATTCAGCTATCAACAGTTAGTCCAACAAAAAGCGATTTCCTCAGGAGAAAGGGGAATAGAAAGAAATCTTTGTTATACATTGTGCTCGAATCTGGCGAAAACATCAAAATAATCTTGTTCAAGAGCAGCGCACTTACTCAAGACAGACAGAAAGAGTCCATGGCAGTCTTAAAAATCTGCTTAAGGAATTTCGCTTAATCCTCTCTGCCAGTAGACTTTTTTCTTTTCAAAAAAAAAAATTGCCCGTAAACTAATACTTACAGCGTTTAATTTAGAGTAAGGGCTTTTCCCGAGAAACAGTTATTTAAGCAAATGTTTGTTCCATGACCTGAAAAGACCAGTTGGTACTGAATCAAACAACCCTGCCTGAAAACTTCAAGAGGTGACCACTCTTCACATTCTTAATAAGCAATAGGAGATGGTAACAAGATCACTTTTAATACCAAAGAAATATTTACATAAACCAACAACATCCAGAATGTGCAATTAGCAAAAGGAATAGTTAATGAGCCTGCAAAATCATCTGCACCCTTTTCCAGAGCAAATCTTACTGAATGATGGAGTTTTCTATGGTTGAGTCTCTTTTTTGAGTAAATAAGCGAAGGTATGAATTAAAACATAAATTAAAGCACAAACATGCAGAAGTTGTTTAGGAGAATAGAGGATAGAGGTGTTTTAGTAGAAACAGTAGGAAGATTTATTTAGTTGGTTTTTAAAGTGTTCGTGTCTCCTTTACATTTAACTCTGTGTGTGCATGTGTGCATGTGTGCATGTGTGCATGTGTGTGTATGTGTGTGTACATATGTGTATACAAGAACACAGTGCAGATTGTAATGTTGGCCTGTGACCACCCTTATTTTCTCTATATCCCTGCACTCTCTGTATTCACTCATTACCACTCCCACGCCACCCCACCCAAATACACACACACACACACCTCAGATTGTGAATTTCCTACCCACTAATGTGCTGGCTGCACTAGTGGCTCCAATGTTTCACCCATCCTTGCTCTTTGGAATTACATTCATTGCTTTGGACTAGAACAGTGAGGGTGACCCTTTTAGACACAAGTGCCCAAACTGCAACCCAGACCCACTTACTTGCTGCAAAGTGACAACTTTGCAATTGAACCTGAATACTGAAGTTTTGGTTTAGGAAAAAAAAAACTGTTACCCAGTGCTCAGCTGCTGGGGCAACTTGATTTATATGCCAACAGGGAGGGCTCTGCATGCCTACTGCAGTACAGATGCCATAGGTTGGCCACCACCAACCTATACAGTAGATGTGACCGTGTGTCAGCTCTGAGCCTGAGCCTTAAGCTGTCTTGCAAGCTTCTGCTTGCTCTCTCATAACTCTGCTGCCTTCTGTACAAAGAACCTTCCCAGCCTAGTCTGCTGGTCCTAGGGGAGGATAAGGGGTACACAGAGCAAGCAAACATGGCCAATTCCATCCATACCCCACTAAAACAGCAGAGCTCTTCAGCCAGGATCAGCTGACCTACAGCTGACCCACAAACTCTGGGTTAAAATAACAATACAATAATAACTGCATTGTCACATAACCTAACAGCCATTATAATAATAACATTGTAATTGTTGTTCTAAGCCTCTGAGTTTGGGGATGGTTTATTACGCTGAAATAGCCAATAGATACTCTAGATATGCTCAGAAATTTAACGAATAGGAGGTCTCATCCTATCACATTCCTGCTGGTGGAGAAGTCAACTCCCTGAAGCGCCTCATCACTCCCAGTTTTACCGGATGGAAAATATTAGCTGTACCTTCCTCGAGGCCCATAAAATTCTAACCTGAAAAACTCCCAGTTGAAGACAAAAGGTAATGCTATGATCCACCAAAAAATGAAAGAGACAAAAGGATAGATGGATCTAGAGATAAAGAAAGGCACAAGGTAGAAGAATAAGAGGAGGACAGAAAGGAAGACAGGGAGAGGAGAAAGTCACTCTAAAGGCCATGGTATCTCTCAGCAGGGTGCCCATTAAATTATTTGGGTGGATAACTGAGGCGTCTGTCCCAGCAGAGATGGCATCTCCTTTTAGATAATTCCTTTCCATGAGCAGATGTAGACTAGAAGCTGCCTACATGTCCCGGTGAGATAACCTCCCTAGAAGTTAGAACAATGACTTCCACTAAACGAAGCCCGAAGCTCTTACCTTCAGGCAGCAGCTAAGAGGCTTCCCTTAGTTTCCTCCACACAGTGTGAGTAACAACCTTGGACTGGCGTCTAGGTCAGTGACTTACTGAGGCCGCAGTGCCTGCTGCTCTGGTGTAACAAACAGACACACTACAGATTCGACAAACTTTAGAGTACAGGAGAGAAGCTGGGCTGATGGTTAATTAATCAGCATAGGCCCTGCACTCCGCCCAGCTTTACTGCCCAAACTGCTGATGAGACGCATGTCAGGCAGGAGCGCACCTCTATGAAAAGCCATATTCCAGCTGTCACCTGAGCATCTAAGTGACCAGAGAAAGTGCCGTCAGAAACAGTCGTGTGCAGCTCATCTGACAAATCCAAGCTTGGAAAGAGGCAATGTCTTTATCAGTGACAAACTGACACCAGCACATCGAGACAGAAGCAGTGAAGTGAGAAGCTTAGGAGCGGGGATCCCACGAAACACCTACCCAGTGTGAAACATGTGCATGCAGACACACGGAGAAAATAATCTGCAAGCCATTAAGGCCAGGCCTACGTGTCCACACTAAACTCACTGCTGATTCTAGGTTCTGGACTGGCAGACACAGTTCTCTTCCTTCCGTGTACAAGGAAACCATTACTACTCCACCCAGCTAGAAACCTAGGAAGAGATTTTTTTCTTTAAATCAGATGGGCTACATTTGCAGTCAAATACTCATCCACATACAAACAGAACTGCAGTACTAGATCTATTTCATTTTCAGTGTTTTTTCCTCGAGTCTCATTAAGTATTCCCTGTGCAACAACCCAGCAATTGAAAGAAATTACTTGGCACTCCAAGCTCCCAGATTTCCAGATAGCAAAACATAACCCAGAAGCCTAAAAAGTGTACCTCATCTGGATTTATGGAGTAGCAGAGGAAGGCCATCTCCTTTACCCAGTAATGTCATAAGGTTCACTCCTCAGTTAACTAACTCGGCTTTCTCAGGTAAATCTCCTTCTCTTCCTAGAAGATGGACAGTATATCAGTCTCTCACAACTTATTGTAAGTGGAATTAGATTGCTTCTACCAAACAAGTTAACTGTCAAAGTGTGGCCCCTTGTTTGGCAAGAAAGGTCTATCTAGAGCGCTAGGAAGGCTGGAGAGGAGAGGGTACTTCGTCTATGGTCTTCAGGTTTTCAGAGAAGTAGTGAGGCTGGACCTGGGGAGGAAGAGGGCAGAAAGACACGGAGTTAAACATGAAATAAACAGTTCTGGGGGAACCATTGCATTCACGGTGCATCCATGGTGGTTCCCAGGGCCAGGTCTTGCACCAAATTACTAGTACTGAGAAGAGACAGATATATCCAGCCATCTGGATGAGGCCTAAGGCACCTATAGTCCTTACAACCACCACTAGCCACAAGCTGTTGCCTCCAGTTAACCTACTTTTACCGTCTAAATACTGTCATTTTGTGTGCCATGATATAAAAAGGGCTGGGGAGTCTTGCTATAACCTAATGATTTAACAGAATAAGTGGTGTCTTGTGACTTCAGAGTTCTGCTGTATTCCTGACCTTCCTATTCTGGAAATTTCTATGACTGTCATCCATTGTTGCATCCTAGAACTTGGTTTAAATGTCACTTCAATTGCTCAGATTGCTGTAAAGCCCTTTGCTATACTTACAACTCCTTTGAAAAGCCCCATCACGATAACAAGCTCTTCATGCATTCACCCATGCAGTGTGGGTTGGTGAGGGAACCCATTCTGCAAATGCATGGGCTTAGGAACTGGATGGGTTTAAACCCTGAGGGCTGCTGCCTACTAGCCTTGTGTACTATCGGCAAAATACTTAACCTTCACATGCCTTACTTTCCCCAGTGGGGGAATGAAATTGACATTCACATCCATATCTCAGGGTTATTATAAGGGTTCCAGGAGTTGATGTTTATCTAACACAGTGCTTGGGTTAAATTAAGCACTAAGTAAATCAACAATTACAGTTTAGATGATGATTTCTTTCTATGGCATAGTACAAGGTTCTATCCAATGCCATTCTCCTGGTAAACTGTAACTGTCATTTGTATCTCTAGTAGTATAACCTTCAATACCTAACACACTGTCTGGCATATGATCACACAAGAGAAGTTCAAAATACTGGTTGAGTGAATTTGTGAATGTAGGTAATATGCTTTGTTCTCAGTTGTATCAAATTTCTCTCTGTGCTAATTTTCATGCCTAAGATTTTCTGTCTTTTTACCTTAAACTGAAGCATTCTTCATTCTCCAAACTTTGGAGAGAACAAAAGCAAATGTAAGTTTCTGTGTTCCTATGAGAAATATTACCATTTGGGGAAGTTGCATGAATACCTTTCCCAAAACTTTTTTCTCCCAACTCCCCAATCTAATTGCCTATAAAGGAATAATAGTTTGAGTAGCCAAACATCATGACCCACAAAAAAGAAAAATTCCAAATTTCACCCATACATTAGTTTTCCAGATGTGGACAAATCTTGTTTTTGCCTAAATGGTATTGACAATTTATGACTGTCTTTGGAAAATCATTTGATAACAATCCAACTATCTAGAACCTCTTTATTTTATGCATGGTAGAAGAAAAGAAAGTTATTACCCAGGAAAATTTCCAGACTGCAATAAACGAAAAGCAATTGCTGCCAAGAACCATCTGCCATAAAATCTCCCTTAACAGCTTCTTACCTTTATGTATCTGTAAAGCGCCCTTTTTAAAAATGAGGAAAGGCTATCAATCATTTCTTTTAGGCTAATTGCAAACGTTTAATACAGAAATTAAATATTATAAGACAATAAATAAGGCGTGTGGCATTCCAGAGTGCAATGCGAGCATCTCCCAGAGAGGAATGCAAGCGTCAGGACTGTGGAACCCGCAGGGGCTCTAACATGTCAGGGGCCGTCAGCAAACCTTCCCTTGGTGACCCTCAGTACCTACATCTGCTAGAAGAGCAAGGCTTGTGGGAATCTCACTGACCTTAAAGGGTTCTTATGAGAATCAGTGAAATTAAAAATGTATGAGCACTTCAAAAAATTAAACATGATATAAAATGAAAAGATATAACTTTAATGAGACTAAGTAAGACGAACAAAGCCTATATGAGCAACCCTATATTTCTATGGTATTCAAAGTTGTAACAAAGATGCAGTGACCAAAAAGCTTGGGCCAAAGGTCAATGATTCCTGGTCCGATGGAGTATCTGAATCCCCAAAATTCGTCTTAGTGAAGCAGAGGTCTATACCTTACCACAGACCTAGGGAGTCAAAATCTCCATAGACCTGTTGACTCAAAATTTGTGTGCTGAATCTTGGAGTCTGTATTTCAGCAAACCTTCCAGGAAATGATGATGAGGTAGGGGACTGGGAAAATACTGGGCTGGATGATATTTAAGGTCCTCTACAACAGGAGAAGGGAAGAAGAACAAGTGTCACTGTGATTTATCTTCATTAATGCCCACCACCAGAACTAGTGATTCCTGTGTCACATTCTACTCTGTGTTATTGCTTTGCCTGGCCCCTATCAGGGTATATCAAGGGTAGATTATACACTGTCACTGTCCCCATCACCTCCTTGGTCTACCCATGGCAAGGATGTAGAGAAAGATACAAATGGAAGCAGAGACAGACATGTCCTCTTCTCCCACCTATGCCCATGATTCCAACCTAAATTGTAGTACTTTGAAAATGGGACACACTGTGTCTACTATTTTCAAAACATGCATAGAAACTGGACATTTATCCCAAATACCTGATCTGTTGGGTATCTTCCCATCATATTCTTCCTTCCCTCTTCCTTTAACAGTATCTATAGATTTACCTATTAGTGCCAGGCCCTGTGCTGAACTGTGTGGATGCCATGTTTTGCCTGCTGAGCTCAAGGCCTGTTAGGGAAGACCCCAAGTGAGCCCCTGAGATGATACTAAAATGAAAGAGTACTCAACTGCAAAAATCTTAACAGGAATCTAACCTTGTCTAGAAAACTCAGCCATGAGATGCAAAAATTAGGAAGAACTGACTAGTAAAGCTATTTAATTGACAAGCTAATCCATGCGGAGGAAGCAGTTTACACAGAGGTCCTATTTGACCAAGGCCAGAGTGGCTGCCTCAAAGAGTAAGAGAAGAGTAAAGGACATGAGGTGACACCAAAGAGGGGGATCAATGCCTCATGGTTTATCCATTTAACATGTTGGACTTTCTTGCTGGAGCTTTGGGAAAAAAATTAAAGGACTGTACACAACCCAGAGAGAGATGTTGGCAAGAAAACGTGGCTGTAGGGTGGGAACAAGTGTGGAAACCAGGAAACAATTAGGGCAGTTGAGTCAGCTCGTGTAACCTGACTACAGCAGCAGCTGCAGACATACGAGAAATGGGCAGTCTTGATGGATAAAAAGGAATGATATATGTACTTTAAGAAAACAAAATAAGCACACTATATTAGGGTAGGCAGGAGAGTAGGGCACTGACTGCAGTCAAGCAGAGATATTCTTACAGTAAAGAAGTTTGAGAAAGCATCATCTAATCCACCTTCTTATACAGACCAGGAAGTCTTGACCTAGAAATATTAGCCACTTATTTAATGAAGATCACAATTTAGTGCAGTGACAGTGCCATATCCGTTGCCATAGGGTCAGTATGGGAAATAATCGAAGCAAAAAAAAAATAAACTAGCTGAGGCCAGATTCAGAGACAGGCTGAAACCAAACTCTGAAGAGCTAGTGGAAGTGAAAGACACATGTCAGGTTGCCCCAGGACTCTCGGTCAGTCTGGACCTGATAAAGATTCATGCTACAATATACTACTATGAAAACCAAAACTGTGCAAAGGAGAAAACCAATGGCACCACCTCAAAACTATGAGGACAACAGCTCTCCAGTCACAGAGTCCAACCACATACTGTCCAGGACAAAAGCAAGTCAACCAGATCTTGCTCACACTCCATGGTGACACTTGCTACACCCTCCTCCCCATACACTCATGGGGGCCCCTCACACCTACTTTCCCAGATGTGTTCCTGGGGCTGATGGAGCACAGCTGGAAGTAAAAAAGCACCCACCCCCACCCCATGCGAGCCTTGGACTTCGGAGACATTTACACTAATGGAGTCAAGAGGCTTCCCTCGCCCTCAGCCAGAAAGACGAGCATGTAAAGGAGTTACAGGCTCCGTGTAATATCTGAAACAACTTCCCTCTCATACGGATTGATAATCATGGCTGCCACAAGATTAATTGTATTTTTCCTGGAACAAAGCTGGAAATCACTCAAAGGGCAATAAATGCTGAAATCTGTCTATGCTCTGCCAAAATTTCAGGCAAAAAGCCAATAAGGCAATTTTTACCTTACATGTTCAAATAGATTTAAAAAAAAAAAAGATCCATGCTGAATGTAATAGACTAGATCATCCCAGGATCTCAAAAGAGATTGCTCGCTTTGGTTTGAAGAGTCAATTCTTACTCAGCTTTCTTGAGACCACATACCGGCAAATGCCACCCATGAGACTTCATAGCCAGCATCTCCCTGTTCCACCCCACGGAGAAATAATGGCTTACCAGGTAGGCAGACAGAACAAAGTTTCCTAAGATCATCTCTTCTCAGAACAGAGAAGCCAGAAAGTGAAGTCGAGGGCAGCTGGGCAAACTGTTAGCACACTACTTTGGGGCTTTCAAAATATTCCAAAGACTGATATCGTAAAGCCTCATCTTGGAGCTGGATCAAAGCCTTTCAGGGTTCCCTCAGGGTTAAGCAGATGGTGACAATAACCTGTGTCCTGCATGTGCACAGCAATTTATGGATTGTAAAGAATTTTCATACATCATCACATTTACCCTCCGCACACACCAGCAGGTTGGGTATTATTATTAATCTCACTTCACAAGTAAGGAAACTAAGGATTGGATTTTTAAACGGGCTTCTAGAAATTTGCTCAAGGGAATTATCACACATATACCAAGATGTCTGAGGCTATAACTGTGTTTACAACAAATGAACTCAAAGTAAAATAATCTGAAGATGTTTTATAAGGGACTGGTTACAAGAGCAAGGGACAGGTTTAGAAAGCACACACAGGGTGGAATGTTACTCCATGATTATTAGTGTGACTGTTACATTCCAGGCCTAAAAGCCATAGAGAAGAAGCAGATGCCAGAAGCTGGAGAGAAAGCACTGTAAGGAAAAGGGCAACCAACTCAAAAGGCTCTGTGGCCTTCAGTGAAAGCAAGCAGTGAGCTAGCAAAAGAGAATCAACTCACTGCCTGGGTCCCTGGATTACACAGCTTTCGTTGCTCTAATAAATAGCTAAGATGATCAGCTTATGAAAGGTAATGGTTTGTTTTGGAGGTCTCAAGGCATGATTCGTTGGCCCCACTGTTTTAGGACTGTGAGAAGATGTCAGATCACAGCAGACATGGGTGGTGGAGGAAACTTCACCTCATCTCATCATAGCCAGAGCGCAAACCAGGAGTCAAGGAAGAGACTGGCCACTTCTCAGGCATCCTGAGCTAACAAAGCCCTAGAAATTCCAGGGCACAAAAAAGAACAGCTCCTGGCCTGGTGGGCATCTTCGGAAGGAGGCATTCTGTGCTCGCCGGAAAAAGATTTACTGAGCGCTGGCTACATGCAGGCACCAAGCTACATGCTTTGATACTCATCTCGTTTTATCCTCACAACCTTTTGGGGCAAGTCTATTACTAACCCTGTCTTAAACAGAAAATCATCAAGTCCCTGAGAATTTAAGTAACTTGCCCAAGATCAAACAGCTAAGTAAGTGGCAGACTGAGATGTGAATCCAGATTTGTCTGACCACCAAACCCATCTCTTGGAGCTTATTAATTAGATGAGGAGATAGGTCGCACTCATTTGAGAAAGTCACAGAACAGTAAATCAGCAGAACTTATTAGTACTTGATAATGACGTCTCCCACTGGGCTTTTAATGCTATTTCAAATCCCACTGCAAGGACATTATCTACTGTGGCTCCCTTCCCATGTGAGTTGGTGTCACCTCCCAGCGCTACAACGTGCACTCTACCCATATGCCCAAGAAAAAGATATGGTCATACATTACTGAGGTGCATTTCAGAGTTTCTTCCACAGACAGAAAAGTGGCCCAGAGCTCAACCACGGGCAGCAGAAAGAGTGGCAGTTTCTGGAACAGTCCAGAGACAGATCTGAATGATCCTCTATTGGAATCTGTATTCCGTGCTCAGAACAACTAGAAAAGAGCCTAGAAAATAGCCTTCGAGGGAAGCTGTCTCCAATTGCCATGGAAAGACTAGCACAAAACGATACATTGCAGAGTCCCTCAGTTCTGTCTTGCACACATTCAGGAGTGCAAAGCAATTAACCAATGGGCATGGTT
>PVJX010035228.1:0-18265 GCA_004027295.1 Dolichotis patagonum | reverse complement strand
GTTCCTCCAAGCTGGCTGGGGAAAGGGAATGTGTTTGGAATATATGAAAACTGTCTTGAGTCAAGTCGCATTACATGGTGATTACAGTGAGACAGCTGTTTTGCAGTTGTAATGTATTTATCAGGAGGCTCGCCGAGCGTGGATGGGTGCTGATGGTTTAAAGATGCTGGAGTTTAATAAGGCTGCTGGCGAAAAATAAAAGGGAAGATGGAGGAGGGAGAGGAAGAGGAGGAGGGGGAGGAAGAGGAGGAGAGGGAGGAAGAGGAGGAGGAGGGAAAGGGGAAGAGGAAGGAGGAGGAGGAGGAGGAGGAGGAGAAAACAATGACACCCCAAAACAGTCACACACACACACAGGCACACTAATCCTGGTTGAAGTTTGAAGTTTGAGAAAAGGGGCAGGGTTGGATTTTAATGCCGGAGTAGCTCAGAATTTGTAGACATTGAATGTGAGGTCTCAGTATGTACCCCTACTTTTGTTGTCATGGTCAAAGTAGTCTCTACTAAGGCGAAAGCTTCCATTTAATTGAAATAGTTCAGGGTTCACTTTTCTACATAATGTTAACCCCATCTCATGTGGAACCCTTGAAACAAGGTTAGGGTCTAGCAACTTGCTCCCCCGACCCCCCAATCACATAGAAGAATTTGTGTTGGGAAACCTAATTAGTGTTTGTGCATAATCTGCCCTGAAAACTTCTTATTTCTCCATAGAAATTACAGGGTCATCTTTGCAGAAAAATAAATCTAAGTTTTAATTCTGCTTTTATTAGCTGGTTGAACATGGTTACTTTCTTGCTACTTAATTTGCCCGGATATGGACGAGTGAGTCCCAGCTAAAATAATTTGCCTTTCTCAAGATTTCTTACTTTTCATCCCTTGAATAACGCAGAGCCTGACCCAGCTCATAAATAATAACACCGAACTACTTTAGTATATTTTATATTTATTTTGCAGCTAGATTAGCTCTAAGGGCTCCCTTCAAGATTTGTCACTCAAAGCATGATATTTTATGGCACATCTGACGTGTGTGTGTGTGTGTGTGTGTGTGTGTGTGTGTAATGGCTAAGATGGACATTTATTTTATACTCCTTTGTTGGTGTATGATTATCATATATCAACACCATACAGGATACACCATAGAGGGTGACCTTTTTGTTTTCTTCTGGGTTGGAAGAGAAAATCATTCTTTCCAAGGGGGAGCTTTGGTCACACACTCTCCATACCTTCTCTGCTCTGTGTCTGCACACAAGGCAAGTTGCCATTTTATTCAGACAGACGTCTTACTTAGAACCTCTAGTGTTACCATGAGTGCCAAAACGGCCACCATTTTGCTAGCTAAGAAATACCCATGGCATAACACCAAAGCAGACAGAGCAGTGACAGCAGAGCCACTAAGAACTGGGACTTGCAAGTGGGATGTCAAACTCATTGCATCCTTGTGGTAGCAAAGCTGCTGGAGAGAAACAGTGCTTCCCCCAGGCTGATGGATGTGTCCTTCCTTAAGGTCCGCACTGTGTGCCAGGATTATGAACTAAACTTAGGGTCGTTACCTCACGGCTATGCTTTAGAATCAGCTCTTCCAGCATTTCTGCTGTTGCCCTGTGAAATCATCTTCAATTCAGTGTTTCATGGGTAAATGAGGCATGAAGTCATCTTTTGTGGGGTCATCTGAGGGACTTATTCCATGCCTTTTATTTTATTTTATTTTATTTTATTTTATTTTATTTTATTTTATTTTGATATGTGGGATAGAACTTAGCACCTCGCACTTGCCAGGCAGGCCCCTGTGCTGCTGAGCTAAATCCCTGGCCCATCCATGCCATTTTTAATTGGAAATATAAATTCTGTCACATTATCAATATTTACAGTGTTTCCCTGAGAAACTGGCTGATTATTATTATTTATTATTATTATTATTATTTTTCCCCAGCTCACAGATTCTGAGGATTGTGTAACAGATGATGTTTTCTTTTGCCAAAAAAACTAAAAGATACATAAAACACTCCGTCTTTAATGAGTATACTAGCATGGATCATACGTGTTTGGGGAACTTGTCTTATCCCCGACTCCGTTTATTTATTTTTATTTATTTCCTCCTGGTTTTCATTCCTCTTGGTCTCATTTTTCTCACCCACCTTCTGGCTGTACCACAACAGGAAGCCTTGTAAATGATCTTGAATTCTTTTTGAGAGTGAGAAAGAAATTCCATGGGTAAATTAATACATGGGCCCATAGCATAATAAACAACAGAAACGATGCCATAGTATGGCCCAAACCTGCTGGGTGAGTTGTTCCATGTCTTGATCTCTTATCCCTGGATAAAACTCTTTGATCTGGTGTTTCATGGATAAACGAGACAAAGTGGAGAGAAATCTCTGTGCGTACCAGAGGTGTCTCAGCCGGGTAGTGGTGATTCACTGGCTAGCAGCTCGGGAAAAGCACAATGATAGTAGGTAGCATCTTGCAAACTGAATCATAATGGTGGCCACTGGTGGAGACAGAGAAAAGAAAGGAAGTCTGGTCTTGGACACTGGCAGCCCAGGGTAGGTGCAGAGAATGGGAAATGAGGTAAGTTGAACAAAGGTAAAGAGCTTTTGTTTCCCAGGGCTGCTGGAACCAAAGGGGTTTGGCCCTGTCTTCCCAGAGTCCCAGTCGTAAATAGCAGAGGTCAAAGAATAGTCTTTAATACTGCACAATACAGAAAGAAGTTCTCTCAGCCAGGGCCTTTCAGAACCCAGCTACCAGTGTGAGCAAGTTCATTTTCCATTTGTGTGTGTGTGGGGAAAATGACTCAACTGTGCACTTTGTAATGGCTTTTCTTTTCTTTCTTTCCTTTCCTCTTTCTTTCTTTCTTTCTTTCTTTCTTTCTTTCTTTCTTTCTTTCTTTCTTTCTTTCTTTCTTTCATTCTTTCTTCTCTTTCTTGCCCTCTCTTTTCTCTCCATTGTCAATAGTAGTAAATGTTTATGTTGATTTCTATGAAGGACCCTCTCTCAGTCTGCCCGAGGTTACGAGTTGAATGTTTTAAGCACAGACAGATAAATATTGATGAACTGCGTTTCAACTTCTTTAACTACAATGGAGATGCCACTCATGAGACACTGTGGATGGCTGAGTTACTTTCCTGACATCTCAGCCCACTTCATGCCGCTGTGCGTATCTGCACGCGAGATGGGTCAGGGGGAAACGCTGAGTTTAATAGGAGCTCTTTGCTGGTGGTGAGAAAAACGGGACTTTGCCACATTTTCAGTGCGTGCATTTTAATGCACCGTGAGGGATTGCTTCTGTAGCAGTTTCCACGGGAGAAACTCAGATTACACAGAGGGGCTTCGACTAGCAACGGGGCTGGGTCTAGGCAAGCAGAAGTCATAGGAGAGGCGTCACCCTGGTGCCGATGTGGCCTGATTCAGCCTTTTTGCAGACTTTGGAGGGAGCTGGTGCAGAAGAAAGCGCAGCAGGGCTCTTTTAGGGGATGTGGCATCTCTGGGTTCCGCCTGCTGCCGATGGTCCAGCTTTTGATGGCCGGGCGGCTTGGAGTTCTCACAGCCCAAAGGTTGAACTTGGTCGGCTGCAGATGAATGGCCCGTGTTTCCCAAGAGAAACTTAACAATGGCTTCGAGACTATTAAGCTGTGAAGATTCATGCTTCGGCGTTCGGGGGTGTGGGTCAGCCACTTTTCCTTGTTGGGGAGTGCTGTGGGGGAGGCCTGCGAGTTTTGCCTTTTTACATCCAACTGTATGCACATTTTCCCTTTTTTGTAGGAGGACATAATGCCTGCACTGAGGCTAACCCTCCCCTCCTCCTAAATCCTTCCACAAAAAGATACTTATTAAGGCGGGCATTCTGAAGCCCTAAATGCTCCTTTAACTTTGCTTTATCTGCTTCACTGAACACAGTGTACCAGGTCCGGGGAATTCACATTACGCTCGCACGCAGCCCGCTCTATTCTCCAGGACTCTTTGGATACAGAAATAATCCCTTCCTACGGTCTTTTGAGAGAGCAACTGAACTTTGCAGCCTAATCAACTGTAAATCTTAGCCACCGCCAAAGTTCGGGCCGAATGAAGCAGCTTCGGAAAGTCCTCCGAATGCCTGGAAGGCTTGTTACCTAAGACCGGGCGCCAGGTCCAAGATTGGGTCAGATTTGACACAAATGCAATCGTCTGCTGGCTTTTAAGGCTTCAGCCTGCTGTCTGGTCCTGCACATTCTGGGAGTGTTTCTGTGGTTTGTTTCTCTGTCCTTTGGAGACAGAAAGGCAGTGAACCTCATAGAACTTTGGTTTCCCGGCTGGTAACGGAGAACATTAAGAGAGGTAGATTGCAGCGTGTCATATTTTCTGCATTACTCCTCAGCCGTGTTTTGCTCAGTCTCATGTTTTTGGTGGGAATATGTCATGTAGGTTGGGATAGTGACGTCTGCGTGATTTGGCGTGGCACTGGGCTGGAGTCCTTGGTGTTGTAACGTTAGCTGTCATTCCTCCTAGAGTCGGGGAACTTCATCAGGTCACCGGCAATGCCACCTTGCTTTTTCAGCTCACATGTTGATATCAGCAAGGCATGTGTAGCAGGCTGAACCAAGCCTTAGAGACACTTTACAGAGTAGAACTGAAATCTGTCCTTGTGTCACTGTAGTCTGCAGAAATGCAGCAGCAGCATCGTCTTTGGATTGTGGGTGGCAAAGCATAAACTCCACTTTTGGCCGGTGAAGCCCTGCCTCTTTCCCGCTTCACTTCTTCTCCCTATTTCTCCATTTGTAACACACACACGCTATTGTGGTCTTTCTGCCCTCACTTTGGATTCAGTGCCTTAATGGCCAATTGCTGACCCCTGGTGCACATCGGTGGTCCCAGCACTCTGGGAGGCTAAGTCAGGAGGGTCACAGGTTTGAGGCCAGCTTGGGCAATTTAGTGATCCTTAGCAAATCCTTGTCTCCAAAAAAAAAAAAGTAATGAAGATGCTATCACTTTAGTCATCTTTCTGTCATTATGATAATATGCTTGAGATGATTCACTTATGAGCAGGAAGGGTTTATTTAGGCTCATGGTTTCAGCCAAGGGAGAAATGGCATGTAGATGGGCATGGAGGAGGAAAATGTTGCCAACTCATGGCACCCAGGAAGGAGAGGGTGGGAAGAGAGAGAAGGTGAGGACATGATCATATCCTACTGGACTCCTGCCTCAGTGACCAGCCTCCATCAGTGACCTACTCCCAACCAGCCCTGTTGCTCCTAACAGCACAATTGCGGGTAAGTGTATTACTCCATGAGTCAGTCACCTTCTGCACTTGAGAATTTTGGGGGGCATTTTAGATATAAACCATGACAGTGGTGAAGAGGAAGTAACCAGCCTCTCGTGAAAGAGAGACGCTTGACTTGTGACACAAATGACCCAAATTTCATGTTAAGTTGAAACTATCACTAAGTCGAAAACTCACTGATACAACAATGGGCATTCTAGCAGAGTTTCTCTTTAGCTATTCTTGCACCACAATAAAGCTGAAATGATGGGAGTCTAAATATTATAAGTCAGGGAACTTCTGTGGTTCATAAATAAATCAAACACACCCTCTCTGCTCTAGGGAGTGTGATCTTGGCTGCATGATTTTGTTTCTGTGCCTTCACATTTTTATCTACAGAAAGGACTGGGATGATAAGTATAGTGGCCACTTTGTAATTTTTTAAAATGCATTTCTGTGGCTTAATGAATATCTTATGTCCACAGTAGCATACAGCATATGTGAACTGGTTTGGTTGTTGTTACAGTAAGCTATCTGTTGTTTTATTCACACACACACACACACACACAGACATACCATTTTCTATGAAATTCTTCTTTTTACCCAAGGACAGGTCAATTTTTTTTCTTCTTTGCAGGTTTCCTTGTCTTTCATACTTGGTGACTCCTGATACAGTGATGAGGCAGCCCAGTGCCATCTTGGGCCTCAGCTGACATCTTAGCTATAAAAAAGATGCAAGTTCTTATTCCCTCAATTATTTCTTGCAAAAATAGCATCTCAGGCCAAACCGTGAAATGTAACCTTTGCTTCACCCTGACAGAAAGAAACCTCTGTGCCAGCTAGATTCCAAGCCAAATGGAACAATATATCCTTGCCTGTTTCTGCCCGGAACTAAAACTTTATACAAACCTAACTCAGTTACCTCTCGGGGTTGATGCCCCAGTAGTTTGCTGGATGCTGTCTGCCAGCTAATAAAGCTTTCTTGTACCCACTCTCTATCTCAAGGGTGATTTCTTGCATTTTGCTCTCTGCTGTAACACTCCTAAGCCAATTATTGAGCCTTTACATAGGAAGAAGCTAGGTTTATGCTCATATTCACAGTCTTCTCACTTTTTTCTTCCTTATGTATTCTTACAGGCACACCCTAAAATGCTTGAGGTGTGTAGCTTTGCTCTTATCTCCCTTGCTTGTGGATGGCTGGCTTCGGTGAGGTGGTGAGGCATAAGGAGTAGATTTGGTGTAGAATTCATCTTCTGAATCAGAATTATTAATTTCTGCATTCTGAGGAGTACATTCTGCTGTGGACTATTCTTCCAGTTCCTTATTCTACCTTAGTGGCAATTAAAAATTTTTATGACTTCTAGATTGCTGCCCAGCTATGTTGATGGGATTGTGGGTTTGCATATCAGTTATGACCTTAATGCATTATTTGGTTGGGATTTATAGTTTACAAATAGTTGCCGCATAAATTAGCACCATTTACTATCAGAACATCTATCTGTGATGAGAAAGGAACGTGTTGATTTTCTGTGACTTTTTTGTGACAGACATAATGCAGAGTGGCCTTCTCAAAATTCCCAGGCTACTGTGGAAGGATGGTGAGATAGAGCCGCACCTCATCAGGAGCACTGAAAATTGGATTTTAGGAGAGCCTCAGATACAAAAAAGCAGCTGCATCTTAGTTCAGAATGATGTGGGAAAGGAGAAATTTGATTTAGGATATGATTTCCCTTCATGTTGGCAGTGTAGCCTTGAACAAAAGAAATTAAAGGAAGTGAAAGTCTGGGGAGCCCAGCGATCTTTCAAACAACAGATTTATCTAAATTCCTTTGAATGTATATGTCATGGTTTATGTCAGTGGCCCCCACGCCTCATGCAACTCTAGCGTTTATGATTGGTTCGTTGTCTAGTGCTCCGATTGGCAGTGTGAGTGCTACACCCACCTCGGGTGGAGCCAGAATATGATGTAACAGGGGTAAGAAGGTGTGTGTGTGTCTCTCTCTCTCTTGCTGCTTTTCCACCTTGCTGTTTGCAGCTGTCATGAATGGCGGACCCGCCATGCCACACTGCCTTGGAGCCAACTGAGTATGGACTGGAACCTCCAAGAATTGTAAGAAATAAACCTTTTCTTCCTTAACTTTGGGCATCAAGTATTTTGTCTCAGTGATGAGTAAAAAGTAACCAAGACAGTACATAAATAAGTATTCATTGTTTTATTTTCTTCTTTTACCTTGTTAGTGACTTTCTTTGTACTGCATAGAATTGCTAAGTGAATAGATTAATGTAAAGGGAAGAAAAAATGCTTCCTCTACTCTCTTAGAATCTGTTGGTGGCGCCTATGAATTAAGCTAGCAAAACATATATATACTTAAAGGAACAAGATATACAAATTTTATTTGATATTTTTACCTGGGCAAGACCATCATAGAAAGGAAGACCCCAGGAAGCTAGGTGGATTTGGAAGCTTATATACCATTTCAACAAAGGCTAATTTATTTCCAAGAACCATCTCAACAAAAGGAGGAGTGTAGGTCTTTATGGGTGGTGAGATTAGGGAAGGTTCCTACTAGTGAGAACTAGAGAAGAGTTTTTTTTTTTTTAATGTGACCTGTTGTAAAGGTAAATTATTTGTACCTTCCTAGTATGGGACAGGGACATACATTTTTGAATGGAAATTTATGTCATTTTTGCCAAAGGGAAAGTTGGTGTTGTGCTTTTAGGTAGAGCATAGGAGGGCAGAGCGTTCTTCCTACATCTCCTGCTTTTCGTTTGCTTTCAAGTCATGACACATGCCACAAAAGTGGCCTGTCTTGGAGTGGCATGGTTTGATACTGTTCACTAGGGAGTCCAGACCATTAATAACCCCACCACACATGATAGCGTTTTGTTAGGGTTTGTGATAGTTTGGATCTGGAATCTCCTATGAAGGCCCATGTATTGAAGGCATGATCACCAGTCTAGGGTATTATGGGGAGGTGGTGGAACCTTTAAAAGGTGGGGCCTAATGGAAGTGAGATCACTGGGGGTGTGGCCATGAATTGGCGCCACCTCTCCCTGTGTTTGCTTCCTGGCTACCAGGAAGTGAACAGTTTTTTTTCCGTCATGAGCTGTGCCATGATTTGCTGGCTTACCATTGCTTGAAAAGGAAAAGGGGGCCATTGACCATGGACTAGAACCACTGAAACTATAAGCCACAATGAACCTTTTCTCTTTATAACTTGATTGCTCCAGATATTTGTTATAGTGGCAGAACACTAAGTAGTCCAATTCTCAAGGTCAGCATGGGAAATTGAGGACAGAGCAGGTGTAGTGTTTGCAACAGATAGATAAAATGGGCCTCAACCAGGTACAGTGGCACATGCCTGTAATCCCAGCACTTGGGAGGCTGCACTCAGGAGGCTGAGGCAGGAGGATTGCTGGGAGTTCAAGTTCAGCCTGGGCTACACAATGAGTTCAAGGGCAGCCTGAACTACACAGTGAGACCCTGTCTCTAAAATAAATGAATAAAACATGGACCAGTGACTAAATGTCAAGTGAGTCATACAAAATAGGGACAGTGACCACAGTAGATTAGATTGGTCAGAGTGATTCCTTGATTAAGTATTTTCATCTAATCGGCAATTCTAAAACTTTGCTTCACCAAGAAAGACATCTTTGTCCACAAGCATCCTTGTTTACAATTTTATTATTATAGTATTCAGAAGGGAAATATAATTTGAATATCTATTGGTAAAGTATGGTATAGAAATCTGTTTCACAATGCTAGCTTCCTTCTGCTAAGTGGTTCTTCTCTTGGTAGAGGAGTAGTTTTCAATCCTGTTTTTGAGATTCAAAACTCATAACAAGGCTGGGGTATACAGTGCAGTGGTCCAGTGCTTGCCCAGTATGCACGAAGTTCTGGGTTAGAATCTTGACACTGCAAAACAAAACAAAACAAAACAACAACAATAACAATAGACAAAGAAAATAAAAATAAAGACAACAAAAAAGAACACAAAGCGCGTAACATAAATTGACCACTTCAACCAGTTTTTAAAAGTGCAGTCCAATAGTGTTGGGTACAGTTGCATGGTGTAGCAAATCTCTAAAGGCTTTCTGTCCTGCAACGTTGAAATCATACTCAGTAACTATCAGCTCCTCACCTTCTTCTTGCTCGGTCTGTTTTAGTCACCCCTCCACTTTCTTATTCTATGAGTTTGACCACAGAAGTAATGCTTTTGAAGGATGAGACAAATTTTGTGCAAAAAAAAAAAAGGTAAAAGTGAATATTATACATAATTTAAAGGCTTGTATGTCTGCAGAGAGTCAGGGTTCTCGGTATACCTACTTAATATACAGGGAGTCCCGTAAAGAAGAGAAAACACAATGGTTTTGCTTTGTAGGGCTGAAGCTTGATCCTGTTGTGTATTAAGTGTGTATTTTACCACTGAGCTACATCCTCTGCCTCTAACATGTAATTTTTTTTTTGTGCCGAGGATCGAACTTACAACCTTGTGCTTGCCAGACAGACCCTTACACCAATGAGCTAAATCCCCAGCCCTAACGTGTAACTTCTTAAAAACCTTTATGATTGTATGGTTCCTTTTTCCTTCCTTCCTCCCCTTCCTGCCATCCCCAGTGGCAAAGATCACACCCCAGACTTCTCCTGTGTTAGAAATGCCCCTCCCCCCCCAGCCCACTGTTGTATTTCTTAAAGTAGTAAGTTTGGTCCCAAATAAATGATGTCTGAAAAATCTTTTATTTGGTTTCATATTACCAGGCACATCATTAAGCTTTTATTTTTTGTTAGTATTATAGTTTGTAATGGTTATTTTACTCAGGGTCTTTGCACTGAGCTACATCTCCAGCTGTTTTAATTAATTAGTTTTTACTTAAATATTTTTTACTTGGCGACAGGGTCTGACTAAGTTGCCCAGACCAGGCTTGAACTTGCAAACCTTCTGCCTCGACTTCTCAGAGGGCCGGAATTCCAGGTGTATGCCACCCAGGCCTGTGTTCCTTAAGCTTCTGATCAACTATCATGCAGAAAATTCCTGATGCTCAATTTGTTGACTGTTTCTCTTGCTCACGGCAGCTACCACTTGACATTCAAGCTAATTTTGAGGTGGAGGAGGAGAGGAAAGGCAGAAACCTGGGAGGTCTCTTTGAAACTTCTGCTCAGTCGCTACATTTTCCCCTTGTCCTCCCCTTCCACTGGGCAGGCAAGTCACAGGACCATGGGGGTCACCAGTGACAAAGGGATTTTATATCCTGCTTTTCCAGGAAGGGCAGAAATATGTGGGCCAGTCCAGGCATGCTGGTGCATGCCTGTAATCCCAGTATTTGGGAGGCAGAGGCAAGAAGATCTCCGTGAGCTACATAAGTGAGTTCCAGGCCAGCCTGGACTCCATAGCGAGACCTTGTCTCCACGCCTCCCCACTCCCCAAAAATTTGGAAAAAGAAAAAAAAAAAGATACATGGGTCAGTACACAATCTACCTCACTAGCCAGACCACTGATGTGAAGAAATAGTTTTGTTCATTAGACATTTTTCTAGGTTTGCTAATAACAGCAGAAGCAGGACGTGTTTTAAATCGTTCATGTGCACAAAATCTAAAATCAATCTAAAATAAAAGGCAAACCCATAGGAGAAGTGATGGAAGCCCCAAGCCCAAGCCCTGTCTCCTCAGCCTTGCTGGGAACAGTATTCTCTGGTGCTTCTGGAAGCCTGGAATCTTCTTGGTATAAGGCTGGTGGATCCATAGAGTGATGTAATGTTTTGTTTGAAAATTAGTTTAGTGTTTATCTAATATGCATTGTATGTGTCATACTCTGCCTGTAAGAATTCCTCTTCTAGCCACAATTTGTGAATTATTTCACATGCTGTCCTGTCGAATGCTTGGCTTTGCTGTTGGATTCACTCGGGCAACTTTCTGACTTTGGTAATATCTCTTCAACCCCATTTCCCCGCCCCTATTCTGTGCCTGGGGTGATTTCTTTGAGTTTGTTAGTAGTTTACCATTACAGGCCACACCTTCCTGTGGTCCTGTCACCGAACATGAAGTTGCATGTATGTGTCAAGTCCTACCCTTACTACATCAAAGCCCTTCAATCCTTAAAATGCAGCACATGGCAATGGTGTTCAAAGACAGACTTCAACTCCACAGACCCAGGAAGGGCTGGAGGTCTGGAGTTTCCATCTATGCATCTTTCAAAAAAAAAAAAAGAATTCATTTGAATAAGCTGAGTTCCAGAATCTTTTAAAGATAGACATGACAAATAAAACATGAATTCCTCTTGTGTCGGACACTTACGTGCTCCACCAAGGAACACAAAGTTCCTACTCAGCACTTTTCCCACTCAGACAGTACCGTTCTCCTTTCTGGTCCTCTGGATTTGACTCCTTGGGGACCTCACCTAAGTGGACTCATACAGGGTCTGTCCTTATTGCACTGCCTGGCTTCCTTCACTTAGAATGCTGTCGTCTTTGCGGCCAAGTTCCATGAATCATCATTATTATTGCTTACTTGAAACTGTAAAAATGGACGGTGTCATCCTTTAGCTGAAAAACTGCACCTAGGACCCACGATGCTTTTGCAATTATTTGTCTGTCAGAAAAGACCTTGACATCTACTAGACACTTGAGGGTTTCTTTTGGTAGAGTTGTTGCTGTTGCTGTCTTCGGGGGTTGTTCAGGTCGGTGGGTGTGCGTTTTCCGCCCAGATTAGATGCCCCCCCCCCCCGAATCTGAGTGCTCTAGACCCGGTGAGTTTCCATTGTGACTTCTTTCTTCTGGGTGTGTTCTTTCCTGTGGCTTTGAACTCCGACACTTGGACACTTGGTGGGGCTCGGTAAGAGTCTGCAGTTTAGGGAAGGGGAGGGGGGTGAGTGGGCCATATGCTGGACTGGGATTCTTTACAGCTTTTCTAAATAACCCAAGGAAGTAGGTATTAATTTCCTCATTTTCCAACTTGGAAAAATGGATTCGGAGCAAGTACTATTTAAGGTACCTAATATCTACTGGTTGGAGTTAAATCACAGGATATTTTTTTTTTCAATCTTCCCCTATGGGAAGGTGGAGTGAGTTCCAGTCTTTCCAAGCAACCGTCTTTCAAAAAACCAGTGGCACTGGATGATTGTGTAATAAGGGGCATGCAGACCGAGGCAGAGCTTCGGGGGTCAGGTCACTCCTACTGTTCCCCAGTGCGGAGGGATCAGGACCCCAGCTTGAAGTGGTCACGGCTGTGGAGCTTTCCTTTGGTTCTGCACCTTCCTCCTGATGGATGCCCGTTCAGCTCATTACTCCCTCCCTGGGAGGCCGGTCTGGATACAGAACAACCCCTGGGGTGCCCCCCACCCCGCCTTTGATTGTCACTTTTGTTCACCTTTTTGCACAATGCCAGGATATTGTCTCTCAATGCTCTGAGCTAAAGACAGCAAATAAACAATTATATGGAAATAAAATAAAGGCTTACATACGCAGCCCATCCTGACCCATTCAGAGGAAACCTGTCTCAACTTCCCAGCACAGTTGTCAACAGTCTCTTCTGGCTCTTTACAATCATCTCAATAAATTCGAAGCCAACGCCGTCCCATATGATAGCCACTAGCCACATGATTATTTAAATTTACGCTGATGATGATGAAAATATTAGAAGTCATTTTGTTTTGCTCACTATTCCCCGCACCCTCAGCCTGGGGGAAGCTCTGGTCATGACTGGGGACATTTTTGGTTTTTCCAACTGGGCAAGGAGACGCTCTTGGCATCTTGTGAGTACATCTACATTGCTTGGGCAGTTCCACCATGAGGGATGTCTGGCTCGGGAAGTCAGCAGTGACAAAGGCAAAGAGATCCCCTGGCCCCAGCTCAAATGCTCAGTATGCACATGCACTTAGAGGCCGTGGTCTTGGTCAGCTCAGACGTGGAACGTTTCCATCCATGGGGTTGACGACAGATCTATGGGACAGAGAGGACACAAGGAGGGGCGACGGAAAGAAAGAGAGAGGAGGGGCCACATATTCTTGTGACGATGGCTTGGCCTGCGTGAGAAGGTATGGGTTCTATCTTCTTCTTCCGTGGCTGCTGTCTGGCTTTGGCTTCTGGGGCTGTGATGGCCATCATGCCATACTGCTGGTAACTGTGCTCCTTGTGATGGAATCCATAGCTGGTGAACGCTTCACTCTGCATTTTCTACTTTAATTTCTGCAAAGTTCTACAAAGGAGAGGCTCTCTGTTTTGTAAAACAGATGATAAAGATGAAAGTGTCAGCGATTTATTTGTGTCTTCATATAAGAGTAAATGATTGTTTTTGTCTGTTTTAGTAGAGAACTGGCTTGATGATGTCTGTGTTATCGCTGCACCTCCTTGGTCTTCTGGCTTGTCACCTGGCCTCCTTTGCAGTCCCTTACTATCATCTCCATTGATAAAGTTTCATTGATTAGTCAATGAATCACATCTGAGATATGTTGGCTCTTACTTAAAACTTACTGGCTTTTTTTGATGTTAGGGACACAACTCAGGGCCGTAGGGACACTAGGCAAGTGCTGTACCCCTGAGCTAGTTCCCTCCCCCCCATATGTTTTTAAACTCCTACTTTTTCTGTAGTCAGTCTTGAAAGGATGCTATAAGGGAAATGTGCATTATCCTCATTCTGATTGGCATTTCCTAGGTGGTGACAATGAGATATCTTGTAAGAATGACTGTTATCAGGAAGATAAAGCATACTGCACTGGCAAAGACCAAGAAAAAGGGGGGGGGTCTCATATACTGTCTTTGGGAGTGTAGATTTAGTGGAGCTAGCAGCGAAAGCAGAATTGAGCTTCCTTGGAAACTAAAACCAGAGCTTCTGTGTGATCCAGCTGTCTCGCTCTGAGGGTTTGTCTAGAGGAATGAAAGCAGTGTACTGAAGAGATGCCTGCTCGCTTCTGTTGCTGGCAGCACTGTCCACAGTGGCCAAGATGTGGAATCCATCTAGGTCCCCATCAGCAGGTGACGGCATAGAGAAAATGTCATCTGCATACACAGTCCTAAAGGTCCATGGAGTCCTGGCATTTGCAGCAAAACAGATGTTAAGTGAAAAAAAGACAGGCACAGCAAGACATGTATGGGATTTCCCTTTTCATCAGAGGAGGTGAAAAGCATAAAAGGAGTCAACTGGAATGTAAAATTGGATTACTAGAAGTTCAGAAGGAAGGACAGAGAGTGGGTAAAAGAAGGGTGACTTGGATGGGTTAAAATATCCCACTTAATCATATTAATGTGTTTTATTAACACACATTAATAAAACATAAAAGGAAGGAAAAGAAAATAATTCTCCAGCTTTATTAGACAGTTCTATGACAGTTATGGATCTTCACATACTTACAGGTCAAATTTTACTAGACCATGTCATGAAAGAGAATCTTTTTCTCCCACTTTCACAGAACTTAAGGAGAGGTGATTTTATTTTTTCTTTTGGAAAGACTTTTTTTTTTGGCCTAGAACAATTTATGCATGTAAAGGTAACACTGCACACATTAGTTGACCTTTAGTTTCTAGTCTAAAGAGAATTCTTGGTGGTATCTTGAAACTCTTGGAATGGTGCTATTTCAGCCAATGCTTTTGATAAGGATGCCCAAGTATATAATATGAAACCAGATATTTAGGAAGCTAAATACTCAACACTAAGTAATTTGGTGGCTCCACACACTAAAAGTGACTTGGACATTGCGTTAAATGAAGAAACATACCAGCCATAAAAGCATTATATTTACAAATGGAAGGCACATTAGGACATTCAAAAGAGTGTCTTCTCTTAACCCTGATCTGGATTATTGAGATAGAAGGGTTTAGTTTCAGAGCCCAGTGACATGGGCAGCTTGCATTTACACGTCACCATGATTTTGTCCTACCAGTGGTTCGTTCATCACTTTTCTCAGAGCTGCTTTTGGATAGAAGCTACTGCTGTTATTTGACCCCTGATGCTCTATTCAGCATCGGAGGGGACTTATTATTATTTTTTAGAGTTCTAACACAGAGGAAATGATTGCTGATGAAATGGTTAGCATGCCTTTCTGGAGAATAGAGGCGGAGTAGAGATTTCAACAAAGGCTTTGAGACACCAATTCACCATATTGAGAGATTCAGGCAGCGTATGATCAATTCACACATGGCCCCATCCTGTGACCCAAAATGACTCTTATGAAAATGTGTGATATGTTATATGACAAAATACTTGGGCTTCTCTTCCTCCCTCAGAAATCTGTGCTTGCTGAAAGGCTCCAAATTAATATCACGTGGACTTCTGCAAAGTTCGATTCTTAGGTACAGTGCACAGTAGTGGCCCACTGGATCTCTACACACTTGCAGGGGAGCCCCCCATCCAATCAGGAAGGATGAGTCTTCAGGTAGAAAGGCCTCACACAGTGACGGTTTGCTGCTGAGCTGGATAATACTTGCTGTGCAGAAGCAAGAGAAGGCACAAAGACAGAAGAGAGGAGAGATGCAGCGTAACAGGGAGGTAAAATATGTGAGTATTATAGTTTGCCTTAAAAAAAAACAAATTTCAGATTTCTCTAAGGCTCCTGGACTCCCCCTCCCCCATTTTAGAGGTAAGATGGGGACTTCTAGGTGTGAAATGCAGACTTCGTACAAATGGGTTGTGTGCATCTTACTAGGAACTCCTTAGCTCCAAGCTTAGGATCTGGATCATTTATGTGATTCTCACCCTAAAGAGTAAATAAAGGCCAGGTTTGTGGCACTGGGGTAGAGCTCTTGCCTAGCACCACAGAAACAAACAAAATCTCTAAGGAGTAGATAAGCACAGTGCTTGACTGATACATTGGTTGTTTGAAGGCCTGGTTCTTAATTTTATTCATGAAACTCGTTGGTTTTGTAAGCCTGACTTCACAAGATCACAGAAATGCTAAGAGAAACAGGAAAACAGACTGCAAACAGCCGAACAGCCGTTTGCCCCATCTTACAAGTAATTAAAGCACCAGAGGTACTTTTTTGTGTGTGGGATAGAAACCTTGGTGGAGGCTTTGAAGCATTTTCTGCCCTCTTTGAACTGATTTGCAGGCTGATTCTGGTTCTGGCTTTTCTATCACATGGAGCTAAAAGGGTTTCATGGATTCCTGCCGTGTTAAATCCACACTGGGTTTCTGACTATAAAGGAATGCGCCAAAAGGTCCTGCTGATGGGGTTATGGATTGCTTTATGGACTCACTCTCCGGAGCCTGTGAAGTTCACTTTACTGTGGGCTTTGGAATGTGAGCCCAGGCCTTCTGATGCCTTGGGAGCAGAGAGGGCTCAGAGAGGTGGGTGAGAACATTCCTTGGAGGTGTCACGCTCACTGCAGCCTCCACAGAGCTCTGTGGACCATGCACACCCCAGTCAGTTTATTGCCCGAGCATCTGCACATTTATCTTGCATCTCACACCAACCTTACAACTCAACCCAGAAACCGAATTAAGCACCCTCTCCATCACGATACGGGGTTCACCAACATCATGGCTGCAAAATCTGGATTAACTTTATTTCACACTTAGAGGCAGAACAGAACTCCCTCTGCATGCTTCAAACTCTCAGTAAAGGCAGCTGGAAGCAGGAGAGAGTGTGTGTGTGTATTGCAGGTGGGCTCTCCTTCAGAGCAACCTTGGTGTCTCCGGATGTCACCCTGAGTCTACAAAGCTTGTGTGTCAGGCTGTCCCCAGCTTTCTCTGTCCAAACCAGGGCACATTTTTTGACAGCATTTGGAAAACCTGTCCGATCCCTCCTGCAAGAGACTTCCCTTTCTGATGAGATTTGTATTACAGTGGGCAGAAAGTGGCAAAACTGCCAAGTCCCATTGCTTTGTGTGTTTTTGTAGCCACCTTGAATTGCATAAAGATGTCTTGTCATTGTGAAAAAGAACAGAAGCATCATTCCTGACGTATCCAATACATAGGCAAAAACAGTCAAATTTTAGTCTTGCCTCTCCTTTAAAACAAAAAAGCACATGAAATGAATGCCTATAAGCCATTCAGAAGGCACTGAATACTATTTTCCACATTAGTGCCAAGGGATGACTTGGTGGTAGCCCGATAATGATATTAAAATAAAGATTTCATCTTAAAATCACATTATATCTCCTTTATGCTTTGAGGCGGAAAGACTTCTCTCAAGTAACAGATGTCATGTAAAAAGTTGTCTTTGGTCACAGGTATTTTTGGTGCTGTGAAGTGTGTACACAAACCTCAGTAGTGAGTTCATACCCAATATGAGGTGATCTTGATTTAGTTAATCTGAATTTCTCTCCTGGCTCTGTTATGTTAGCCGATCCATTAGGAAAATGCCCATTCACTCTCAGTGTCTGCCTGCTGAAGGATGGCATTAGCTCTGCTCTCCTGCGTGGGGACAATCTTCCTGGTTCTGATGAATGAGCTTCTCTGCTATGATCAGGATACCCCTGGTGTTCAGGTCCAGCAGCCCCGGTGATTAATTAACAGGCTTGTGAGCCCCTGGATTGGTCCGTGGAGGGCAGAGGGTGGAGGGCGTCTGGTTCTCAGTGGCACAGGAGATGGCCTGTCTGGCTATCTCCCTCAGCACTGGGATGCATGGGGCAGGCTTGTCAGCTTTGAAAGACTCACATCAAACCACACGTGCTGGGAACAAAGGGACCCCTGGCCAGGACACAGATCCTAACACCTCAGGTCACCTGACAAGGGGCCACTCTTGTGTGGGTGGACTCCTCACAGCTTGGAGCCAATCCCAAGTGGCCTCTTCCTGTGGTATTTGGCTGACAGATGAGGGATTTATGTGCACATTTTGGGTCATTAGCAATGGGCATCTTCCGGTGAGTGTCCTGGGAGGCAGTGACAGGCGGGGATCATTGGGAACCAGACATTTTCCCAGAGAGAGGTGGCTTGGTCAGCGGCCCTGCCCAGTGCAGGCTGGATTCAAATTTTCATGCTTTCTGATTTCAGAGGACTGATGTGGCTTGGGTAGTTGACTTTTGGGATTATTTTTTTTTTCTGGAGTGTTTTCAAAATGCAGTTTTAACAAAGAGAGAATTCCAGGAGTGTCTGAGAATTCCAG
>PVJX010035227.1:0-18911 GCA_004027295.1 Dolichotis patagonum | reverse complement strand
CTATGGATATCAGTATGGACAATTCTCAAATGGCTAGGACTGGAAGCTCCATTCAACCCAGCTATTCCCCTCCTGGGTATTTTCCCAGAAGAACTGAAAAGTTCATATCACAGAAATATATGTGCACCCATGTTCATAGCAGCACAATTTGTAATAGCTAAATCTTGGAAACAACCAAGATGCCCATCAACTGCAGAGTTGATAAAAAAGATATGGTATTTTTATACAATGGAATATTACTCAGCTATAAAGAGGATGATCTTGATGCCTTCATAGGGAAATGGAGACAATTTGAGACTATCCTCATTAGTGAAATAAATAAGAATCATAATTATAAAAATCACATTGTGTCTCTCGTGAAAAAGTAATAAGAACTGTAGGAGTAATAAAACCCAAAATGTGTAATTGCTGCTGCAAAAAGAGGAAAAGAAAGTGCCCTAAAGGATATAACCACATGTGTGTTTAAGTGTGTAAGATAGATGACCATATTATGTTTTTGTTAGAATGTTGAGCAGAATGGTTAAAAGTTTCATTATTTGAATGTGTACTTTGTATGTTTTAACTTTGTAACTTGAACAACTATTTCCAATGATGACAGTATGTAATTTATCAAGTGGCCATTTCTTAGTATTTTTGTTTTTGTTTTTGTTTTTGTTGTTGTGGTTGTCATTCTTTTTTTTTCTTTCCCATTTGGAATTCTGTATTGTTGCTGCCCTCTTTCTGTTTTTGGGTTTTTTTTCTTTCTTCTTCTTCTTTTTAAATAAATAAATAAATAAAAACTTACCAACAAAATAAAAGCCCAGGTTCTGATGCATTCATGGCTGAATTCTACAAGACATTTAAAAAAAAGAAAAGAAAATATATGGAAATAAAAGTTACTGGAAAATTTTTTCTAAAAGAAATCAAAAGAAAAAGCCAGCAATAACATCTTATGAGGGAAAATAAAAAGAGAACAACGGGAAATTTGTTCTGATAAAATAGCATTTGAGTATTGAACTATATAAAGAGAGAAGGCATGCAAAATATGAGAGAACACAATCCAGAGTGGAACAAAAGCATCAAAACCTTAAAAAGTACCTGTAAGGCACTCAAAGAAATTTCATATTATTTGAGTGGAGCACATGTAAGGGAAAATGGCACAGTAGTATACAGAAGACAATGATGTAAACAATATTAAGATATTTATTTGCTTTATAACAATAATATGGAATATGACTACTTGGGACAGATGAATGATACATTAGAACTGATTTACCATTTAAAAGAAGAATTTTTAGAGAATGTTGCAGTGGAAATAAAGGAGAAGGTCAGAACTCTTAAAAAATACTGCCATGTTTTAGGTATAAATGGTGACTTCTGGGGGAAGGGTTGTGGTGTAGATGCTAACAAACATCCACAGATAATGTGTACTGCAAAGGACACTCTATGAAGACATTTTCCAAGGACACACTTAGATGAGTGCATAGACAGGAGAATTATGGGACTTTTTGCCTGCACTGAAGGTTAAATTTCAGAGTATGGGAATCAGGGACTACTTTTGGATAGCTACCAATTCTGACTGCAAATCTGTAGGGCAGTCCAGTACCTCTTCGGTACTTTTAAAGAAATGTGAGAGAAGGCAATGCCTATTTTTGCAGGTGTTTCTTTTAAAATTCCATGTAAAATTAGTATTCAATGATTTTATGCCATTGATCACTGAGCATTTCAAACCTTACTCTTCTTTTTGCTGTAGCTCTTTCTCACATGTTTGTTCTAAAAATATACAGAGCAGCCCTATCTCTTTTCTCCAATGAACTATAATTCAAGCTTAACAAAATAAATCCTATTTAGATTTCAGAAACAATTATACATAAAAATTGTATGGCAGATATACTGTTTAAAACATTCTTCCTCTGCTAATTCTTAAAGTATTTCTTGTGGCTAATCTCTTTATTCAGATTTTAATTGCTTTAAATATCGAGACCAGATATTCCTTCTGCAACAGGAGCCTACATTTGTTTACAATTCATACAACTTCCAAGAACTATGGTACCTTTTTCTTAAAGCCCAAATTCTTTGCCCTCAGTTACAGTTTAGGCATCCAACATTGGTAGGACTTCCATAGTATTAAAAGCAGTTTTCTTACCAATGCCTAAAAATTTATAACTCTTAACTGTTTTTGATTTTATATATTCAGGAATATATTTTGCAGCAATCTCTGCTCCTACACACACACACACACACACACACACACACGCACGCACAACCACACACACTCATGCATGTGCTCACCATTGTATTCCTATATCCTTAAAATTAATCACAAATATTTACAACCAGCAGAACAAGATCATTTCAAGATTTGAAATCAGTTGCTACTTTGGTTGTTTCGTCTTCTGGAGGTTTTTAAAAGTCTCAGGTAAAATTATTAATGATAGTTGAAATCTGATTAAACAGAAAAATCACATAAAATTGTGAGAAACAATAATCAACAGATACCTTCTATCTACTATTTACGAAACCATGACAATTGATACTTTAAACAGAGACCAGTTTCTGTGTGTATGGCAAATATGAACATGGTTGCAATGTATATTTTTTAGCAGTTCCAAGAACAGAGTTTTAAAGGCTGTCCATGATAGTGCTCAGATTTTCCTACACAACTCCTAGGTCTACAGTTCCCTTACTTGACCATTTGAACTACAGGTATTATAGATCATTTTGCTTGTATGTGTGGATATACATGTTACAGGTTGGGGCATGATGTGGTACATTGGATATAACCTTTCTTGTTGGATATGAGAAAATTAGGGAATAAAATCAATATGTCTTTTCTGCATTTATTGACCTTGTCAAAATAAGATAAAAATCAGTAAGTATGAGCTCTGACTGGTGATTTTTTTCACTATCTTCATTCGCTCAGAGCAGCATGGCCATTTTGTAAAAGGAATTCTGTGGATCAATATAACTACTAATAATTTTGACTCCCAACTAATCTACACTGTGAGTTGAGCCTGCTTTATTATAGTCATTGACAGATGAGAAAACTTTGAGTTGACTCAGTACTATGTCAAAGCAACTGCAAAGTTAAAAATAAATTCCAAACATTTTTGCCATGACCCTTGGAAAAGAATCTTAAAGTTTTACAGTAAGTAAGATTCTTTGAAAAGCTTTTGTATGAGATTTTGTGTAAAATCATTTTCTTCACAGGGTATAGTCTTGAAGCATTGTATCTCGGTTAACATGTGCAGAATGTTTTTAGGACTGCATTAAACATGCGATTTCCTTATTGGGTAACTTAAATAGGTCCCTGTCATGATGAAGGTAATTTTAACCATTGATTTCACATTTGTGAGATTGCATTACAACTGTAGATAATATCAATGTTCTCAAGGAAACACTTCTTCAAATGTCAAGATAACAATATAAAAGAAACCCTATTTTATTCACTGAAGGAATGTTCAAAGTTAGTTTAGTGGAGTCTTCAATAAAGACTCCTCATAATAATATTCACCTTACCCTAAATATTATTTGAAACTTGTGGCACTGTTGAAGAGTGGGCATATTTTACTTGCAGAGTTTCATCTACACTGGTTTTAATTAAATTTAGAACAATTTCCTCCTTTTAAAATTTTCCCATTCCTCACAAACTTGTGAAACCTGATTCTCAAGCATTCTAAAAAACGATGTGGAGTTCAGGATCCTTATTCTGCTAATTATTAAAAGGACCCATACATAAGTATATCGAGAATTTCTTTAGAATTATTGCACCTTCTACAAACCCCTTCCAGTTGTTAGGCACCACATGAATGCATGTTTCTTCCAAGATTCCTGGTATCAGCTTTAATTGTCAGCACAGTTTGATGTTGAAAAGCTTCAAATCTGGGATTTACGTTGTTCCTATATTGTTTCTGGCTTCCACAAGCTCTTTCATTTCTACTACAGTCCCCCTGCTTATTTCACTAGAGTAAGTTTTGGCACCAGATTATAACTCCACATAAGACGTTATTCAAGTTTCAGAGATAATGAAAAGGAAGCATAGCTCCTAGAAACTGGGGACTGCTGCAGCTGGACAGCTCAACTCACCTCTACAGAAGGCTCGCGGGTGTGGCTTCACCTCATCCGGACATTGAACGTTTCTCCAGAAACTTTCAGTAACAAGTCTGTCCCTATCCAATGGTTCTATCTTCTCACCTTGAGGCCCACAAACAGCATTTTCCCATTTTTGGGTCAGAGAATCGTTTCTTTCAGTCCTCATCTTCCTGTCTAAACAGTGAACTCTCCTCAAGGGAATGTACCCCAAATCTTCAGAAGGAAAGCCCTCCTACCTACCTAAAAATAATCAGAAGTTCATAGATGCATAAAACTGAGAAGAAAGGACACGCAGGAAATTTGACTCTACTCTTGAAATGAAGTTAACAATTAAAACAGCGGAGAATTTGTCCAGATCTATTCTTCTACATCAGTGCTCAAATCACTGAAAAAATCACTACATCCTTATCATCTTAACATGTTGGTTCTTTATAATTCACTTCTAAATGCTCCATAAGGAATAGACACAGAGGCATAAACTGAAGGAAATAACTGTAGCTAACAGAGTAATAAGAAGTAATGTTTATATTATTTGCCTAGAACACTTTTAATCCAAGAGTGTGTTTTTTCTTGCGAATGGAATTCACTGTAAATATCATGTATGCACTTTGAATTAATTTAAGATGAGTAAGGTATTTATTAAACTAAATTAGACATCACTTATTAATTAACAGGAAATTAATAAAAATTATTTAGTATAAATGAGAGAAATCATTGGCTACATAACTAATTTAAACATATATAATCATATTGTTATTTGAGCTATTTAGGCATATAATTACAAATCATTAGATTGTCTCAACAATAAATTTGTAAAACTTTAGTAATGATGTTGATTAATGTTTAGTTTGGATTAAAATTAATTCAAAATGTTATATATTTAAATATTTTATGTGTCATTTATCTATTATATCATGGTTCTAATAATATTCCCACTTGTCTCTTTCTTTAAACTGAAAAATTCATTTTAAAAATATTTTGCTAAGTGTTTTGCAGTACCTAATGATTATATTCATCATGTTTTGTACATGTATCATTCCATACAGTCACAGAACTAAGGAAAAGCTACAATTAAAGAATAAAGAATATTTTTCTTAAACTATTTAGGAAAAAATTTCCAAATTAATGCCTCATCTCCAAACACTCTGCTGTGTTTTTCCTACAAACATGGGTCTATCGCAAGTGATAAGATAGTCTCAGTAATTAAAAAATAAGTTTGACATTTTACTAGCATGTAACGTCCAGGCCAAACTGCATTTTCTTGAACTCCCTCAATAATATCTTTCATAACAAAATGAACCAATGAGATTCATTGATGCATTTAATGCTGTGTCTTTCTAATCTCTATTCTTGCACCAGAATTTATTTGTTCTTTGACTTATGAAGATTAAAGGCTAATTATAGATTGTCCTTCAATTTATTTTTAGTTCTGTTCATTTGTCATGTTTTTTCATCAAGAATATTTCAGAAGTGCTTGTATGTTCTTCCCATTGGGTCTTAACTGGAAGGATACAGTTTCAATTTGTTTTGCTACTGATATTCACTTCAATCAGTTGATAAAGTTGATATGTTTTATGTATCTCAGTTATGAATATGCTCTCTCTTACTAAAGCTGCAATAATTAAATATCAGAAAGTCATACTTTGAACTATATAAAATATTATTCATTGAAATTTATACAAACACACGATTGTCTTAGTGTTTTTTCTTATTCAACAGATTGTAATCATTTTCTAGCATGCTAAAATATCTTGAGTTTGGACAATTGGAGATTATTTATTCCATTTTTTTTCATAGAAACACTTTTATACTTCTTTTAGTACTTCATAGCTTTTATGCTACATAAGAAATTTTAGGCTCATCTTGTACTTTTCCTACTCTATACAACCTGGGTAGACTTCTTCTAACAATAACCAAATTTGACTCATCCCAAAGACAGAGACAGAGAAAGAGAAAATCAGCTTAAGAGAAAGAGAAAAATTAACTTAAAAAGTTAAGTTGATTTTAAACTTAATTTTTAAGTTAATTTTTAATTTTGACTTAACAGTTTTTTAACTTAAAAATGTGACTATAAGTCTCCAACTTAAAAGGAGGCTCACTTCTGGGAGAACACACCTAAGGTAGATTCATTCATAAGTCTGACAAAGTGAGTCATGTACAAGTTTGACATAAATATACAACATAAAGCATTAAAATATCATATCTACAAACAATAAATAATGCTTCCAGATATCCTGGGCTCTGACTGAGCACTGAGCTTCTGTATCCTGTGAGACATCCATTTCTCTCTGTGGAATTTTGCAGCTTGAATATTCTTAAGTGAGGGACTTATTGTGTTTTAAAATCACTGTCTGTGCTTTTCATTTATTACCAAAATACCTGAAACAAACAAAATAAGTTTGTTAATTATTGACTGTGGGAACACAAGTATTTTATCTGTGTGTGTGTGTATTCTAAAATATTCAAAGTGATCGAAAAAGAGTTCTGTATACTACAAAATAAATTTCATACTGAAAAAGTAAATGCTTCCTTGTAAAATTAAAAGAAGGAAAATACTTCATGAGTCAATTTTGAAATCATGACTAGATTTAGATTCCTGTTACTGTGACAAAATACTTGATGTACTAAATGGGAGGAAGTAAGATTTATTTTAGCTAAGAATTTTAAAGAATAGTTCAGTTGGCCCCATTTCCTTTAGTCCTGTGATGACGCAGAACATCACTGAAGGCAGCACATGGTGGGAAGACAGTCACTTCATGGTGGCTACAGCTAAAGAGCTAAAGGAAGGAATGGGGCTGCACATCCCCTTCAAGGGCATCTCCAAAGCTTTACTCTCTTTCTCACAGCTATTAAAGGTGGCACCACCTCCTGGTAGCTCCAGAGGCTGCCAAGCAAGACTTCGTTCATCCCACGGGCCTTTGGGAAACGCTCAAATGCAAACTACAGCAGCATCATACAGCTATGTTTTCAAGTAAAACTCAAGGTTCTGCTCTAAATTTATAGTTCACTTATGTCACTTCCCGAGATATTATATGACCACAAACATTCAAAGTACATAATGCTAGAAACAAATTAAATGCTCACCCAGAGGGAATGAATAGAAAATTTGTAATATATCATAGAATAAAACTCAGCAACAAAAAGGAATGAATTCTTATTACAAATGACACTATCGATGACTCTCAGAAGAATTATGCCAACTAAAACTGGTCCTATAGAAAAGAAAAATACTGTATGACTACATTTATGTACAAATCTAGTAAAGGCAAACTAATATTTGGTCCTGGAAAGCAGTTATTTTATAAATATACTATCAGGAAAGAACCAAGTGGATAAAATTACAAATGAAAATGAGCTGATTTTTCATTTTTGGATAACGATGTAGTTATTATTTTGATTGAGATGAAAAATTCACGTTTTTTGCTGTTTTGCTTCACAATACTGGGAATTAAACTAGAGCGTCCTACATGTTAGATGATCACTTTATCACTGATCTATATACCCAGCCTTGATTACACATATACATGAGTGTAACCTTACTGAAATTTTTTGGTATAAATATGTGCAGTTCATTATCTGTCAATCATTATTTAAATAAATCCACTAAACTTATTTGTAGTTAATTAAATTATATTTGCTTTAGTGGTATGTGGAATTTGATCATGCATGTTACATAATTTACTGGAGTTCCATATTCTATTCATGTGTGTATTATTTTTATACAGTATTAAGCAAGGCATTAGTTTTTCTGCCAGATATATACAGATAAAAAATAAATAATAATAGTGAAGTTTCCTCTGTCTCTCTCTCTAACTTTGGTATGAGGAATTGCATTCAGGGCCTTCACACTGAGGTACATCACAAACCCTGTATATCATTCATTTTGCTTTTTAGACATTGAATTTCCAAGCCACTGAGTGTCCAGGCTGGCCTTGGCCTTGCCATACTCTTGTCTCTCCCCACAGTGCCACGATGACAGTTGGTGCCACCACGTGCAATTCCATTTTCTTTGACTGGAAAGAACATAGTATATTTGATGTGAAGTTACTCTCAGTACATATTTAGAATTAATTCTGTATCTTTTTTATTATAATTATCAATGTTTTCCTAAATAAATCAGTGTCATAATATTTAGAGTAGATTTGTGTCATTTTTAATGATTTTATAACATATTCTTAAAATTTTGTTATTGAAATATATAATTCTTTTATTTATATGCTATATATTATATATAATATATTATATATATATATGCTTTTCTTTCCTTAGGATATCAAAATCATTCATTTTTTGGTAATTTTTTAACCTATTAATGTTCTGATGAAAGCGTGTAACTATAGCAAACCATTTTTAGTAGTAAATCTGGTATTCTAAGAATATTCCTCCTACTATCTCATTGAATAATTTTTAAGAAGATCTCATAATTAACTTTCCTGAATAGTATTCATTTGTTAAACAAAGTAATACCTATTTCTTGGTTAATAGGATAATCAAATGAAACAATATAACTGCCATGTTTAATAAGTTATAAAAGAATATCTTTGAAATAAAGTGGATTTGAAAAAAATTATAAAAAAGTGTAATCTTGCAAGAAAAATCAGCTAAAAATGTAAAAATTCCACTTCATTTTTCTATACTTATCTACTCCTAGAATCATGTGTATGGTTTGGCTTTCACTCATATTTCCTTGCTAATTGTATTTTAAGAAGAACCAAGTGGAAAGATTGGCATAGTTTAGTCTCATGGTGTGTGATTACAGAAGAATGGGATGAGTGTAGTGTTTCAAATATAATAATGGATTACTTTTTCAGGGCATAAAGCTCTGGATATGGTTGAAAGAACAGAATCTCCTTTAGTGATCTATTTCTTTGGTGTGAACAATACTGTGACTTAATTTTTGAGAGATTTGTATAAAGACACAGTCAAGTATGCATTTTCACATACCATTTTGAAAATTTTCACACGATTTGAGGCACAAAATTCTTTTTGTTTATCTAAACCAGAACAAATTCTGTTCTCAACTGCATGCTGACTAATCAAAAAAGTTATTGCAGCTGTATATCTGGAATATGTGGAAACAATGATTCTTGTGAGCTTTAAAACTATGAAGATGATTTAAACTATAATGTAAGAAATAAAAGGAACTTCAACTTTTCTGCACTATGTAAGTTGCTTAAACTTCTAAAAAATCACAATCATAAACTTATTAGTTATTGGCTATAGCAACACAAAATTTTAATTATTGTCACTCTTCCGCATTCTAAAACATTGAAAATCAAAACATTGTGCCATATTAAAAATATATTTGAAACATGTATATGAAAGAAAACTAGAAACATAACCATTTCCCTAAAAATTAACAAGTTTATGTATCTAATCTGTAATCTCAATCATTTAATTTACTATGCCAATATTATTTTTTGATCTCCAGTAAGCCCCAAAGCTCAATGCTAAAATAACAATTCAATTCCTTACTTATCAAAATCTTACATACAAACAGTCCTGAAAACTTAAGTGTCATTCAAGGCAGTGTTTCAAAAATATTTGTTAACTTGCTTCTAAAATATGAAACTTTTTTAAAAATTTTATTCTAAAAAATTACACAGTGACTATTTAGCATTAAATATATTTAGCTCAAAAGCACTGACTAGACAAGGAAATACAAAGAGCTATTTACACTTTTAACTGAACTACTTAAAAATCTAAAAACTCAGTTACATTTGCATTATTTTGCCTGTGGCTAGTGGCTATGGCATGTTGGACAATTTTGAAGGAATGTCCTCTTGCTCCATATGCTTGATGTGCATAAATACATGGTTATATGCAGGCTTGGAACACTGAGAAATCATTGCTAGGTGGTAAAAGGAAAAAAATCACACAAAATCATTCCTAGCAATATTAGTATGAAAACAATATAAGTAGGATGATCAAACCTAATGAGTTCAATAAATTTTTAAAAATGTTGAAAGTTATAACTTTTCACACTTATATTAAATATATGTCTGCCCATAGGGTATAAATATACTTTTGTGTGTTCAAAATAGTCCTCAAGAAAAAAAACCTGTAAGAATTTGGATAAAGTTAATGGCTAGTGTGTATGTAGGAGCTAAAAAGAAAACAAAAGCTATTTATAAGTGTTGTTTGACACACTCAGCACATATCGTCAAAGATGGTACATTAGAGTATCCTCTATTAAGTTCTCTCTGTAGAGATAATCTTTCCAAATGCTCCATAAAAAATGCAGTATTAGAATTCAATGAGACACTAGTTAAAGAGTTTGGTTGACATGCAAATCAAAAGCAAATAGCTGGGATCATTTGGTGGAAGAGAAGAAAGTGGAAAATTGCAGGAAACTTGCATTACAGTGTAGAAATATAGTAATTGAAAAGCTGATTGATAACATTTGACTTAACTCAAACTTCAGTTGCCTTCAATAATACATAATTCTACTCTTTTTATTCCATTTTGCTACTGAAAGAATTTGCTAAGAATTGGTACATTTTGAAGCATTTAACTTGATATTTGTGATTTGAGCCTCTATAAAAGGTAGTACTTGACTTGAAATTACTAGTGCTGGTTCAATGTAAGTAATTATTTCTGAAAGTAGGGAATTCTGTTGGTAAAATGGTTACAGTTAGTTCTATATAGTTACTTAAAAAACAAACTAGAAACTATGAAAGTGGTGAATAGGATAAAATAAATTTTCAATTATTATTTTCCTTTAATATTTTTATATAAAAGAGATAGCTTAAACCATATTTTTACTCTGGTTTTATTTTTACTGTTGAAGTATTTGACTACAAAAATTTGAAGGGAGATGTTATTAAATAAGTGATTTTTATTTTTTTGAAGTTGTATGAGAAGCAATTCATTTGTACTAGAGATTTTGAAAATCATTTGAGTGTTTAAATTTTACTGTTTGGGGAAACAGTTTGACCTTTTACATGCTCTGTTTATTTATTTTTGTTTATTAAAAAGATAAACAAATATACTCATAATTATTAGCATCATTCAAATTGTATTCTAAATGCAAATTCTTCAAGAGGAAAGAGAAATCACTTTGCTTTATTCTTCACCATGCATTCCCAACTATGACCATAAAAGTTTTAAATACACATGCAACTACAGGAAATATTTTGTAAAATACCTACATCATTAAGTTAGATAAGTCATTAAATAATTTCTTTAACCATTATAATATTTTATAAAACATATACCACTTTTGTTGGCCTGTAAATAATGATTAAAGTATATAAAATGCTACAAGTTGACCCAAACATAATTTTAACCAATTTATCAAAATTTTCATCAGACGTAGACAAAAATTTATAGAAATTTTCTCCCAGTATTTAATGTTGATCCAGCTCTCTGTGAGATTTAATAACAGCAGTGAAACTAGTAGAATTAATTTGCCTAGGAAAATGAAAAAATGTTTTATATAGTATTATTTTCCTGTGGAAGATGATCTTACTCAAATTCTCTGATATGGTAAGAAATATCACTTCAGGAAATGAATGACAAAGTAGTAAATACATGTAATAACACATAGAATGTTGCAACTTAAACGATGAAGGAATTTCAAAACAATGCTGACATTTAAACATCTATTTACAGAACTTTCTAAACTATGTGTGATTACAGCACACAAAGGGAAGTTAAGTAGACAAGAGTGGTTGTGGACTGTAGATCAGACACTATTCATGCTCCATCTAGCAGCTCAGAATCCCTTGATTCCTTGTTTCCCTCACTTTCCCTGCTGAAGCGACACAGTCCTGCAGGTTCTCATGTTCAGGCCACCTCCAGAGTGGCTGCTTTTCCTCCCACATTCAGTTACATGAATCATCAAGTTGCAGGTCATGAAATTTAGTTTTCACAAAAAGAGTGAAGGAATCAGATAATGCAACTTTGCAGTGAAAAGGAGTGGTATTAGGAGAAAAGATGAAAGGCAATGTCTATTACTGGTACCTCCACTCTCTGTTAGCTGGATCTGGGACACAATGATATATCTTACATTTAGGTGTGATTGGTTATGCCTGTACTGCAGTAATAATTAGATTGGTTTTATCCTATTTCCTATGTATTTCATGTCACTCTCCGGGGATTGCTCTTATTAACAAAGAATTGGAATTAAAATATGCCATCAAGAATGGGCACCATTAGTGGAAGATTAATTTCCACAAAATCAACAATTGCTGAATTTTTGCTTAAAGGAGTTAGTATTATGGTGAACCCAAAATACAGAAGGTGAGGCACAGCTTTTCTGACAGCCCCCAACATGTCCTGTTGCTTTGGACTCCTACAGAATTCTAATTAATAGGTTGACCAGTATAATGTCCAAACAGAATGAAGTATAGACTGTGTCTTCTATAAAGACTTCCATACAATGATCTTAGATCTCCTTTTTATAACAAGGCAAACACAAAACACGTATTCCTTGACTTATGAAACATAATTGGGCATCATGAATCTGCCAACATAACCCCAAGGTATCACATTGGCTACAGTCCTCTTGATTTTGCTAGATTGATTATTCATCCTACTCTGTACGAGATGCTAATTTTGTAGCCGAGTTCATTGAGACTTGGCCTTCTGACTTGATCAAAAAGGAATTGTTCATTAGTTGAGTACTTCATGCAAAGAGGCAGAGCAAATCATGATAAATCACAATTATGGCCCCTGATAGTATACAGCATGCATTTAGTTGTCTTATATCACTAACTCTTCCATCTCTGAATTCCTTCAAACTGGTTGAATCCTCTTAGGCTTTTATGAAACAAAGAGGTCTTTCAGTAGTACAACAAATCTTATTGAGAAGTGAAAACAGCAATAGCACTGTGGTTTTGTTCAAAATGTTTCACCACAAATTGCTTTAGCTTTTATGAACATTGCTTAAACTTTATTAGCTCATCCGAGGTGCTCCCATTCAGAGAAGCTAATATGATAGTGTCTTATGCATTTATATCCAAAACAAGATAAAAGTTTGAGTATTTACTTTAAAACTCTTCGATGTATTCAGATAGCTGTACATCCCTCTTGGAGGCAAGAAAATCTCAGGCTTCTATCTGACAATCTTTTCCTTAAAAAAAACCTGAGGTTATGATAATATCAGAATGAACCATCAGGATATATAAGGATAACATCAATTTGCAGCATTTAGAAAACCTCATTATTTTCTTTATCAAGCTTTTCTAAAGTTACTTACCAGTGAAAAAGAAAACTTTTTAATTCATTTAATCTTCCCATACCTATACATCAAGTGGTAAGGCCATCAGTACTGACATCTATTTTAGTTGTGATAACCCCTTTACTCTACAGTTATAAACATGCCTATGTCTACATTTTGCACTTATTATCTAGTTAAGATTATTTATGCACTGTGGTGTTATGTCTTAAGGAAATCACTTTAAATGCAAATATATATTGTTTCATTGAAATGATAACATCCTTAAACTTTCACCACATTTCAACCTAAAGACTACAGGAAACCTAAAGACTATAGGAATGTGGGGATCATTGTAAATTTTTCAAAAATGGTTTGAATCAACTTCTTCTTCTCCAGCAAGTCACATTCATCAGGATTTTAAGACCAAAATGAATATCAATAAATATCTCATCTATTATTAACATTGGAAGTTTGTTGCCAGAAATCTTGTAAGAGTTAAATTTCCCTTACAGCAGCAAAACAACTAGGTGGAAAAATTAAACAATAACGACAAGCATAAGTAACAAAAACTGAAAAACAAAACAAACAAAAACCCTCTGAAACTGGAGATTTTAATTTTGTTTCAATAGATTTTAATTTTAAAAGGTAGCAGAATAATACTTAGTGGTCAACCAGTACAGGTCTAGTCTCTCGTTCCTGACAAACATTGCTCTCTCCATCTTTTATTTCCATATGAATCAAAAATTCTAAAGTTTCACTTTATTTCTGCAAAGAGTAGTTGCGAAGTTCACCTGTCATGTCCAATGTGGGTACACATCGCTTCGTGTTAAAATTTTCTGAGCACTCAGGATAAAAATGTGCATTAAAGAGCTGACTGGTGAGCAAGATCCCTAGTCCCTGACCAGTGGGGAGTTAACAGAAAGAGGACCCTGAAATAAATTACATCCCAGTGTGTGGTCTGTGACCACCTCTTGGTCCTTTTTCACTAATATTCAAAAAAAGTGGTGGGTTATTTGTTACTTATTTGCACAATAAGTTTTATGGGTCTGTAGACTTCCCTGAAGTCCTATCAGCCCACCCAAATGGTCTTCATCCTTCTTTTTACACTAGTACATTTTTTTTTCAAAATTCCACACTTTGGCCAAAACTGTAAGGATATATAAATAGATTATACCCTAATTATGTGCTGACAAGTTATCTTTATACTTGCTGATGGAAAACATACAACTGAGGTCAAAGACAAAATGTGTTTTTTGTCACAACACAATAAGCAGTAATTAGAGATTCCTATCACATCACTTCTTGATCTAGGTCTCACAGGAGGGATATGAATAAAGCAAGATAGATGGTTTGTGAAGCAGGCAGATACCTTGACCTGTGTAGTAATTCACACCCTTTATAATGTTCAGTTAGATTCTTTGACATCTACTTCTGAGTCACTTTCACTATGTTCTATAGCTGTGTGCTATATAGACTTACCAGAAAAAATTCCCCAAAACAAGTGTTATTAATACCTCTGCTTAAGTGAACTATACAGAATTGGTTCGTAATAAATGTGTTCTACGGCATCACATTTGGTATATCTTAATGAATATGCCGTATAATTAAAAAATAACATTTACTATAAGGTTTTTCAGTGTAGTTTGCTGAATATTAAATAAACTTGCTACGTAACAAGGTTCAGAAAATCCTTGACCATGGCTTAAAATGTTAGTAAGGAAAAACCGTGTTATATAATCTGATGCAGAAAAAATATTTGACAAAATTCAACAAATTTTTATGAAAAATTTAGTACATTGGAATAAAAGAAGCTTCTAAAATCTGATTTTAAAAATCACATTGATTTAGTTACTTTATCGTCTTTGGAACAAGGTACCCAGCACCTAAAATTTAGAGGAGAAGAGCCATAAGCACCTACCTTGAACACATGAGGTCATGAGTCTAGTTAATATCTAGATTATTACCCAACACTCACCAAGGGAAAAGGGAGTGAGACATTTCCAGACTGTCATGGTTTATGTCAGTGGCCCCCAAGACTCATGCCTTTGCATTATGCATTCGTGATTGATTCACTGTGTAGTGCTTGGATTGGGGGTGTGAGTGCTACACCGGCCTAGGGGTGGAGACAGGATGTGATGTAATGGCAAGGAAAAGGTGTGTCTCTCTCTTGCTTGTTTCCACCTTGTTGTTTGTACCTGCCATGAACTGCACCCCGCCATGCCACCCTGCTTTGGAACCAACTGAGTATGGACTAAAACCCCCAAAAACTGTAAGAAATAAATTTTTCCTTTCCCAAATTTGGGCATCAGGTATTTTGTCTCAGTGACAAGCAAAAAGTAACTAAGACACAGACTAAAACACCTCCTGCAAACTAGTTTCACCACCTAATGTTACATTTAGCTATCTGCTCATCCAGTGATATGTATCACACCCCCATGATCCAGTCACCTCTCAAAAGTAGCAACATCTAGACATAAACTCTAAAAACCCTTAGTTCAATTCTAACCTAGCCCCATTAAACACTAAGTTGTATGCTATCCCCTAAATAACAAATGGGTAAAGTTGACAAAATGTGTTAGGAACAATGTCAGAGACATCAATTCAAGTGTTGTCACTAAATACAACCTTAGGAAAACCATGTGTCACATAATAGGTGAAGACTCGCTGAAGAGGAAGGTTAGTAAAAAGATTTTAAGTAAAAGTGTCTAAAAGGTGGTATACTAAGAGACATGCTAAGGTGAGCTGAATTAAATTAGTTGTAAAAAAATAGTTGAGCTTAATGGGAAAAAGACCATAAAGAAACATTAAAAGAAACTTTCAGATTTCTAAATTATTTTTGAAGATGTTGTGATTCATAAGTTTTTGTAAAAGAATGTGGCATGATGTGCATACTTTTCTGGTAATAATATATTTCTGAGGACTGGCAAATGTTAGATACTTAAATTACTTTTTAATGCTATGCAAAGAATGAAAGTAGGAAGTGCTCAGGAGATTCAATGACTTTTAACCCTTTTGTTCATGTTCTTTGATGAGGGAAGTAGATGATATTAGATAGACAGCAAATGCTTTGAACCTGGAGATGAAATTATAAAAGGAAATGAAATTTGTATGTCATTGATTAAAAGAAATGCATTTTTCACATTTAATAATCTGAGCTAGAAATTTGCATTATAATCAAGAATATTGCTGTCAATCAGTAATATGAAGTTCTTTTCTATTTTCTTGAAAAGTTATAGCTGTTTGTAATAATATTGTTTAATATATATATATATATATGTTTGTAAATGTATATAATTATGCAAAGACAGACACAGACAAAAATATAAAGTTTTAATGTTTGAAATGTATTTTAAAATATTGCAAGGATTCAGCATTAAAACGTATTCTGTACAGTAAAACTTTAACTCAGGCAACAACACATCTGATACAAGTGAATGTGCAAACTAATTCAGGGAACATTTTTTTAAAAATAAGATTAAAATAAAATGTTGAAGCAACACAAATACCCTCTCTCACTGCTTAATTAGCAATGCTTTAATTTTTGCTTGATGAAATAATGTTACATTTCATAAATAATGGCATCAGAGTTCCAGTAAATCAAGGAGGTAAATCTCAATCCATCTTTACAATGCTTAACCTCCATGGGTGGTAATGGTAACCTTTCTACACCTCAGTTTGCTCATTAGCTAACAAGTACAAATAGTGTCTCACTGACAGTGTTTGTGTAAGTTTTGGGGGTGCTGAATAGGAACATACTCTGTAAATGTTAAGCTTCTGGGCAGGTGTGATTACTTCATTTAATTAATGCATGCAACATGATTACTACAATTAAAATAGAACACCTAATCATGACTAGGGGAACATGACATTTATGAGCAAAAATCCTCTTGAAATTGTCATTCAAGGAATTAATGAAAGCACTGGTGAACAGCGAAAATATTACATTCAGTTCAGTGGAATACAGCATGCAACCAAGGAAAAGGGCATAAAATATACAACATATGATGAAGGAGTCATGGTTAAATAATGACCAGAAAAGAAATATATATGTATGTGTGTGTGTCTAATTCATGACCTCATGGCTTTGCCAGCCAGCTGTTGTGTTGCTGAGCTGTATCCCAGACACAAGAATAAATCTCAATCCACAGTTCAAACCTTTCCATAGGATTTCCACATCTTTTTATAATATAAAGCATGAGAAAATTAACAGAAGAGATTATTCCTTCATTTAAAATTTATATATACATACATTCTTTAAAATGGAGAATCACATGAAGGTCCTACAACCCCAAAACAGGATCTTTTTTTTTTAAATATTTGCTGAATAGATTTTGTAGAGTGCTTCCTGTGGTAAACATATATATTTTAAATATACAAATAATACCAAATTTAATCATTTTAATCCCTATTTTTCCTAGCATCAAGATTTCCTATTAATACAAAAATAGTAATTTGTTTACATTGTAGATGGTTCTGTGAAATTCAGTTGTATTACCATATTTTATCACACAATTACTAGAAATTTATCTTATGTATAACTTCAGCACTTATGAACACTGATGTAATCTACACCTATTACATAAAGTACAGCACACTAATTAGAGATAAAATTCTACAAATTTACTTTTAATTTAGATTTCCAAATGGCTATATTTATGTCTATGCCCACCAATATTTATGTAAATATGAACCCACAGAAGCATCCTTGGAAAGAATTGAAAGGTAGATTTCACATAATGTCACATGGAATAGTAGCAACGTCTTAGTCCAGTGTAGAGAGAAGTAATTCTGACAAAGTCATGCATGCCGGAACTCATGCCAGAGTATAAGCAGAGGACTGCAGAGCATTTTTAAAAAAAAATTTGGATACACATTTTCCATAGAAATATTCTATACCCATGCATGAGTGTGCATTGGGTATTAGAGGCAGCTGTGATCAGACAAGAGCTCAGTGCTGGAGAATGAGTAAATGGAGGTTTCATTTCAAATGCTTCACACTAGATCAGCGGCCAGTTTGAGGAACATGGTACACTCTTCAGGACTAGTGATATTTAGACTTACCTTTTGTATTTGCAGGGCTGTTTGCATTGACTCTCAGCAAAAAGTAGCAAAGACCTCTCTAAGGCTCAATTGTGCATGTAGAACATAGTACAGAAGGAAAGAAAAAGTGAAAGGAAATAGGTATCTCAAGCCCACTTAAAGTAGTTCTTGGGAACGCCAAGGAACAATGGTAACGTTGATCACAGTGCACATGGAGACAGTTTCCTGTACTTTACAGCCACGATCAGTTACACAAAACTCTTTGATAATTAGTGACTCCCTTGTAAGAAGCAAATCCTAGAGATTCTTTGAAAGCCAAAGTCTGGTAATGAGAAACAAATTGTAAGTGTCACTGTGTGGATAAAGTGAGTATAAAAATGTCTTCACAACTTGGATTAAGACAGGATACTTACAATCAGCATCGAGAATTCACAACAGACAGACAGTCACCGGATAATACATCTGAGCAAGTATGATAAATGTAGGCTATTACCCACTGTTTGACAGTCGATGGAGAATGAATTGTGATCTATGTCAGAAGACTGCTCATATTGATTGACCACTTTTTATGAGCAGATCATGTCATTGATAATGTCAATTTCTGCCCTTCTGTTACCAGTGTGCCTGACCACCTAGT
>PVJX010035226.1:0-18403 GCA_004027295.1 Dolichotis patagonum | reverse complement strand
GCCCGGCCCTGGTCCCCTGCTCTCCGTCCATGCCTTTTCTGGAGCTCAGCTCTCTGCTCCTCTCCGAGCCCCCTCCCTCCCGGGCCCCTTTGTCGACTCTTGATCATTTACATCAAGTTGACATTCGCAGAGTTTACTCAGGGGTCTGTAATTGTATTCTTTCCCTGGTTCTGCATTACCAACCATGAAAATGGAATCTTATCATCCCTGACCAATTTTTAATGTACAAAATGATTTGGCTGAGGTTCAAAGGGAGGCACAATTGAAATCAGGTGAATGATACATGTAGTTTTTTCAGTCCCTTCGTGCTTAGATTTGATTTTTTTCCGCTATAGCATAGGAGTGGATTATTTTGGCAAGTTCTGTAAGTGCCCTCGTGTGCAGGGCAGGTGTGAATCTACATCTATCCGGAAGCACAAAGACGTACACGCGTTAGCGTTTGCTGACACTGCGTTCCCACATCTCACATGTGCACACCTATCTAGACATAAGCAAACAAATATAATTATATTGTTTGCAATTTTATTGATGGCAATCAAATTTGCAATGATCCTTAAAATGTATTCAAAACACCCGAAGAGCTGGCACAGCCCTGCAGCTAGTGCCCAGGATTAATGGCTGGAATATTCAAATGAAGCCCAACGCCCCTTTGTTAATTCAGGAGGGAACCCCTGGGGAGACAGCAGGACTCTGGCCCTGGCTGGAGGAATCACTCAGGTCTCGGATATACTCACATGTTGTCCCCTGATGTCCTTTTGTGAACATTCTTGGAGTAGAGCAGAAGCTCGTGTTGTGCCAAAAAGTATAAGTGATTTGTTGAGAAATCTCCAGGCCGGCGTCTCTTTGCTTGCTGGAGCCTACAAACTGGTGTGCTGGGCTCAGACATGCTCTCTGGAAGGGACAGAGGGGTAACTGACGAGGGCCAGAAAGGGACAGAGGGGTAACTGACGAGGGCCAGAAAGGGACAGAGGGGTAACTGACGAGCGCCAGAAAGCAGTGGCGCTGTATCTCATTTAACCTCTTCTGCAGACCATGAATTGGGCTTGTTGTTCCTATTTTTCTAGAGAGGAAATAGAACTCAGCTTCAAGGTATGGTAGAGTGAGGGTTTGAATCTCTATCAAGCTGGTTCCAAGTTCAGCCTATAATGGTAATATTTGGGGTCCCTGGGAAGCAAACTCCCATTTTCTTTCTCTTGGGGACTGTCTGGAAACATATCTGATGTTGGTGTCTGCAGAAAACAAGAACACCTGTCTCAGGATTCCTTGGTAAACAAGATGAGAGTGTTGGCCAGTTTTCTGTTACTATAACAAAATACCTGAGATCATCCACTCAAAGAGTAAAGGTTGATTTGTACCCACAGGAACTTGGAAACCTGTTAATGCCCTCCAGTAAGGGATTAAAAAATATACATATAAACAGTAAAACAACCACCGTACTGCCAGGCATGGTGGTGCATACCTGTAATCCCAGTACTTAGGAGGCTGAGGCAAGAGGACTGCTGGGAGTTTGAGTCAGCCTGGGCTACACAATGAGTTCAAGGCCAGCCTGGACTGCATGGTGAGACCCTGTGTGAAAAAAGAAAGATACAAGCTGTATCAATGAGTATACGGGGCCAAACATGAGGCAATGTTAGGGGTTATTTATACATCAACAACTGTACCCAGGGGAAGTCAGTGATTAGACCAATGTCACCACAGAGAGGGACTCTGGCCACGCCCAGGCCTCTGTGTCAACCTCAGTCTGGTTGTTTATTTGACTTAACAACTAAACGAAGGCAGAGAATGTTTCTCATCAGGTTTGGCCCAAGGTGGGAGAAAATACTGATGGATTAGTTTGCCAATTTCAGCTTGAAATGATCCTGATGCTTGGCGTCTTGGGTCCTGCCCCAAATCTCAACCGCCTGGGCAAAGTTACTGAACACTCACAGGGCAAGAGCTGCGGATGATGCCACTAATTATTTACTAAGAACCCTTTCTGTGCCAGGCACTTGATCCATTGCCTGTGTCTGTTGATTCAACTGCTGCCCCCTGGCTTTTGGAGGGTGAATTGCCTCTCCAGGCCAGGAGCTCCGAGCAAGCCTGCCGGAAGCCTGGGCTCCTCCCCTGCACACCACCAAGTCCAGTTTGGTTTCCTGCCTGCACCTCCAGGGGCCGCACTGGGCTGGAGGAGCTGGGCCGGGGAGGGCGAGGCATTGAGGACTTGGAGCGGCCTTGACATCTGTCCTAGTGTCGGACTAGGCAGTTACTGTCTCAGCCACAGCCCCCAGGGGTGGCAGCCACAGCTCCAGTTGCTCTGGACTATGACTGCGGCAGGCCAGCCTCACTCCAGCCCCCACCCCCAGGCCTGAAGTCCCCATGGGACTGTCCCCCCAGTGAAGTTAGTGATCAGTGGCCCTTCTGGTGTTCTCATCTCAGGGTTGTGAGGCGTTGTTTTTGGCCGTGCGTGGGCTAATGGGTCTTTTGTTTATGAAAGGGAGTTCTGTTCCTGGAGACACAGGGAGATCCTGGTCCTTGGTGTGAAACGTACAAGAGCAAAATCGGCTTGGCCCCCCGGGAGGCGTGGCCATCGCCATCTGTCCTGGGCGTGCTGTAGGTGCACTGGCCTGCACAAAGTGTGCTTTGGCCTGCACAGAAGTGTGTCAACATGCGCGTGTGTGTGTTTCTACCCATCTCACACACACGTACACATATGTGCTTGTAGATATGGTTCTGCTTCCGACAAGTCCTGGCTGAGTGTGACAATTGTCTAATGTAACGGATTCTCTGTGTGCTTAGGGAAGGTGTTTCATTCGCGCCTATGGAAATCATTCCTGGTAAATCCTTCTAAGTAGAAGGGAGAAAACTGTATTACTATTTTCACCAATATCGACATAACAAGAGACTATTTGTGCTCATATAAGATTGTGCTAAATTAGGTTTCCCATGTACAGCCGTGATTATATAACCCTACTCAAAACTCTGTAGTACTGTAAGCACAAATTCCTTCCTTAATTTGTTTACTTTTGGAAATCTATGATCCCCCAGTATTTACACTCAGACTCTGTGTCTGGCTTTGGTGCCCTTATCCCCTACTGCACGCATGCGCTGGGCACTCCTTTTCCTCCCACCTGGCTCCTTTGCAGCCAATGCATGATGCCCTTTGATTAGATTCAGCCCTGGCCCTTGCTAAAGACTATCTCACAGTCCCCCTCCCAGGTCACCTCCAGTGTTTCTGATCAGATGTGGGTAGCTTGACTTTCATACCCCAAGTTACCTTGAAGTCTCTATCTCCTGCACATCGAGTTCTTTGTAGAGACCTCATTGGCTTCGAATCAGTCCCCTCTAATTCTGCCTGTGTTAGTTATTTTCATATGAAGGGCAGGTTATCAATCCTTTCAGAACCCTTTCTAAAGTAGAGGATAGAGGAACATGACCGCCTTACAGGGTTGCCCAGGTGCCTGCATCTGTAACTTCTGCGGCACATCTGGCTGGATTGAAGGCTCCTGACTGCACCTCTGGAGGGAAAAGCTAAGAACCACAGCTGAGCTGCAGGTGCAGGAGAAAATGAACGGGATCTGGGGTGACATGGGAGGCTGTTGTACTTCCTATGGGTTTGGCACTGGGGCATGGCTTCCCTGAGATAAAGCCTGTGCTTGGGGTCCCACAGGCCGTAGTCAGGGTGTTTCTGTCTGGCTGCCTCTCATTGCTGGCTTGTCCCTGAGGGCCCTGGCTGCTCTCTGGCTGTCACTGGAGACTTCGCTCAGGCCCCACAGATCTTCCTAAGCCCTTTGCTGGAGCTGCGCCCTTCCTCACACCTGCATGGGATCATCCACAATGTGAAATCTGCTAGAGTCTCAGCTGAATGAACACCGTCACAGGATAGACACCCACCATCTTTGCTGCAGTCTGCTGGTTTGGAGAAAGACACACATTCCATCCATACTCAGGTATGAAAGGTGACACAGGTCGTGGCTGCCAAAGGTGGAGACTGCTGAGGGCAGCTACAGAGAGTGGTGACAGATTCCACTTTGGGAAATGTGCATGATGTGGTGAGGTGCTTTGGATGCATCATTCCTACCACTCCAGAATCATTTAACAACCACCTACTATGTGATCGGTATGAACAGATGCTGAAGATTAAAAGAGAGAAAGAAAGGAAAGGAAAAAAGGAAGAAAGAAAAGCAAAACTTCCACATGTCTATTTGCTCCTGGATCCATTCTCTGTTGTGCTCTGCATTCCAGGAAATTACATTTCTCAGGGTCCCTCATCCCGATTCCAGATGGATTTGGCCAATGGCAAATAATGATGCAAGACCAGAAGGTGGGAGAAAGAGAGAGACCAGAGCTTTACATTTCTATTTCTGGTAGCTTTTCTGCCATAAGCTGTGGTTTCAAAAGACAGGGGCAGTCCTGTACTGGCTTGATTCATTCATTCATTCATTCAATGCTGCATTTGTGCCACATGCTGACCTGGGATCTTGTGAAACGTTCAACTACCAAAATGCCTTCAAATACCTTCTTCATGGAGCTCACATTTCAGAGGAAAAGAGCTATAAAGAACATGGATAACACATTTGTAAATGCCATACTTTGGTCAAAAACAATAAATGTTATGGGGGAAACATGGAAGCAAGGATGGAGGTTGGGAGGGTCCAAGGTCCAAGTTGAGCAAAATAAAAGCCTGTTATGGTTAAGCCTCTCTCCACCCCTGGACTAGGGGCTTGCTATGTGCTACATTCCAATGACTCATTAATGTTGATATTGCCACCCCCATTTTCCAGATGAGCAAACTGAGCTTCAGACAGAGCCAGAGACTGGCCCAATCTGGTTCATCTGGGAGGCTGTAGAGTCAGGGTGTTAACTTAGATTTGTCTGTCCACAGGGGTTACACTTGATTGTCTTATTTGTCATTCTACCATGTTACTTCCTCTGGGTGCGACGGCGCTGTGTGGCTAAGGTCTTGGATGGGAACCCATAGATCCGAGTAAAGCAAGATGTGTGGCCCAAGGACAGCCAGCTTAGCCTTTGTGAGTCTGGGAGTTCTTGTGTAGGCTGGGAAGGACTATCAGAGAAAGCCATGTGTTCACCACACCTAGCTTCTTTTCTTCTTAGAGACTCAGATTGCAATTCCCAGCCTCCTTTGCACTCAGCGGGCTGTGGGTTGCTGTCTGGCTTGTGCGGCGTGGGTAGAAGCGATGTCGGCCTCCTGGGGACATAAGACACGCACCCCTACAAGATGGCGGAGCCATGACGGAGGAGTCCTGGGTTCCTGAGTGTCCATGAAGCGCAAAGCTCCTTTGCATTGGGCTGCTTATCAGTAGCAAATAAGCCATTGATGTGGTGTCATTGTCATCTGACTGGCATATACAGATGGGTAGACCAGACGGCAGGATCTTCAGCTGTGACATGGTGCCCACATAGAGGCCACTTTTGGGGGCAGTGGACAGGGTACGGAGCTTCGACCCCTGACTTCCAAAGACTTCTAGTTACGATTTTGCTGGAGAGCTGGGTGGCAGCTCAGCAGTCAAGCACACCTGTGGTGCAGGCATGAAGCTCTGGGTTTGATCCTCAGCATTTAAAAAAAAGAAAATGTTTTGCTTAGAGAGGAAGAAGGTCCACCATGAAGGCGAACTTGAGAAACACTGGGCAAAGTCATCTATGGTGCTTTTTGCTCGGTGACTGGGTGAGACCGAGGTCTGGACTACAGGTGGTTCTCTCTACAGGTGCCTGGGAGGGAGAGACAGCGACAAAACTCTGACTCTGAAACAAGCTGTGTTCTAGTACCTGCTTCCATGGAACTTAGGGCATCTTAGGGCTGAAACCCCCAAAGAGTCACATATCTGGGAAAAGCTCTTGGTCTGGGCAGTAGAAGAAGCGCTGGCCTAGACAGTAGGAGCCTCCGCTCGGGTCTGGACCCTCACAAACGGATTTATCGTGTGCTCTCCATTTCCTCATCTTAAACTCAGGGAACCGCTGGCTGCTTCCTGACCACTTCCTCTGCTCCTTTAATTCTATTTGCAAAGTAGCCACATCTAGCTTGGTGGCTGTGAGTGACAATGGCACCTGTGGGCTCAGCGATGGAAGACAGATGGGCAAGACTGAGGGACAAAGCACCGTGGCTACTGAAGAGCCACCTCTGCCCTGCCTCAGCCCGCAGACGTTTCTTTCCTTCTCTGTGCAGAAGAGCAGTGACAGGAGCTTGACTGGGTTAGTTCTTCTTCTGGAGCTGGTGGGGACATGGGACAGGCACTGTCCTGGGCTGCAGGGTCTTCCCAAGGACAGAAGTTGAGGCTCGCTGTAAGTCTGGGAGTGGACAAGCTTGGTGGCAAAGGCTGTAGCTTTGCTGTTGCCAGAAAATTTGGGTTCTATTCCTACTCAGCTCTCAGCACCACCACTGCGCAACTGTGTGACATCAGACATGTTTGTCACTGTAAAACAGAGACAAAACCAGAGCTCGGAACTGGGGCAATGTGAGGATAGCTATAAATAAAAATAAGGGGGCTAACAATGCCGTCTACTCACAGCCATGAGCAATCAGTCCAGCAGCTGCTAGATGAGACAAAGAAGAGTAACTTAAGATTGATGAGAGTAGAGGAAAACAAGAGACAATATGACAGATAGTGAGGATCTCTGGTTGTCTAGCTTTGAAGTTTGTGCTTTCTTATGTCCCATTCTGTTCTGTTTTGTTGTGTTTGATTTTACTCCCTTTTAAAATAAAAAAAAAAAAGATTGATGAGAGTCAATGAATAACTGGGGATTCCACAAATAATATATTAAAAAAAAACTGTTCACAGACATCATGACAGAAAACTCCCCTGGTAAAGAAAAATAATTTGACATACACATAAATAAGGCATATAGATCTCCAATTAGTCATGGTAAAAAAATAATCTACAGCCAGGCATATCATAGTCAAGATTCCAGAAATTCAACACAAAAATAGAATCTGTTAAGAAAAAGAAACAAATCACCTATAAAGCAAAGCTAATCAGAATTACAGCTGACTTCTCAGCACAAACTCTCAAGTCAAGGAGAGCTTGGAGTGAAGTATTTCAAGGAAATACCTGAGGAAAACAACCCTCAAAGTAGACTGATGCACCCGCAAAACTATCGTTCAAAACCGGTGGAGAAGTAAGATGCTTTCGTGACAAAGAGCACCTGAGGAAATTTATAACCACCAACCCAGCACTCCAAAATGTTCTATGGGATATTCTAGAAAGAGATAACAAGGACTACAGCTCCATGAACCCTGTCATGGTTATGTCGGTGGCCCCCAGGCCTCATATATTTGCACTGTGCATTTGTGATTGGCTCATTGTCTAGTGCTTGGATTGGTGGTGTCAGTGCTACACCCTCCTAGGGGGTGGAGCCAGGATGCGATGTAATGGCAGGAAGAAGGAGTGTCTCTCTCTTGCCAGTTTCTGCCTTGCTGTTTGCAGCTGCCATGAACTGCGGCCCCGCCATGCCACCCTGCCTTGGAGCCAACTGAGTATGGACTGAAACCTCCAAAAACTGTAAGAAATAAATCTTTCCTTTCCCAACTTTGGGCATCATGTATTTTGTCTCAGCGATGAGTAAAAAGTAACTAAGACAACATAAGGAACTTGCCAGTCAAGGCAAACAAATAGAAAGAGGGGAAAAAACGAGGGAGCCAACAACAGGAAAATAACATGACAAGGATAAGTCAATACATATCAGTTATAACCACCAATTTTAATGACCTCAGTTCACCAATGAAAAGGTCCAGATGGTAGCATGGATCAAGGAGGAAGATCCAACAATATGCTGTATATGAGAAACACATTTAATTAAAAAAGAAATTCATAGACTGAAAGTCAAAGGATGGAAAGCAGTACTCTATGTGGCAGGAACCCAGAAAAAAGCAGGGGTAGCTATTCTATTCTCAGACAAAGTAAATTTCAAGACAAGACTGACTAAGAGAGATAAAGAAGGTCACTACATCCTTGTAAAGGGAACAATGCAAGAGGAAGAGATAATAATCATAAATATATATGCAACAAATATCAGTGCACCTAACTATATAAAACAAATAGTAATGGGCATGAAAAAGCAAATAAACCCTAAAACAATTGTATTGGGGGATCTCAAAAACCCTGCTGTCACAAAAAGATAGCTCAACTAGACCAAAAAAAAATCAAGAATGGAATATTAGAACCAAACCAAACTTTTGAACAAATGGACTTAGTAGATGTCTACAGTGTTCCACCCCACAGCATCAGAATATACATTCTTAGCTGCACATAGGACAGTCTCCAAAATAGGCCAAGTGCTAGCTCATAGAACATACTTAATTAAATGCAAAGGAACTGAAATTATCCTATGCATATTATCAGACCACAGTGCAATGAAATTGGAAACCCATGGCAAAACAAACCACAAGAATTTTATAAACACATGGAAAGTAAATAACACTCTACTGAACAACCAATGGGTCACAGATGAAAATAAAGAAGAAATTAGACAGGTTTTACAATTGAATGATAACAACAATACAACATATCAGAATTTATGGGACACAATGAAAGCAGTCCTAAGAGGAAACTTTATAGCACTAAATACCCATATCAGGAAGACAGAGCAATCACATATAAGCAACTTAATGGTGAGCCTCAAACTTCTTGAAAAAGAAGAGCTGGCTAAGTCAAAAGCAGATACAAGGGAAGAAATTATAAAGATTAGAGCAAAAATTAACACATTAGGGACTAAAAATTACAAAGAATCAATGACTCAAACAGTTGGTTCCTTGAAAGAGTAAATAAAATTGACAAACCCTTATCCAACTTTATCAAAAAAAGGAAAGAAAAGACTCAAATCCATGCAATTGGGAATGAGAAGGGTGCAGTCACAAGAGCTTCTGCAGAAATCCAGAAAGTCATCTATACTTACTTTGAAAACTTGTATTCTAATAATATGGAGAATGCAGAAGAAATAGACAGATTTTTAGATACATATGAATTACCAAAGCCGAATCAAGAAGACATAAGAATCTTAAATAAACCAATATCAATGAAATCAAAGATGTAATTGAAAACCTACCAATAAAGAAAAGCCTAGGCCCTAGTAGGTTTACTGCTGAATTCTACAAGAAATTTAGAGAAGACCTAATAGCACTACTGCTCAAACTCTTTAATGAAATTGAAAGGGAAGCATTACTTCCAAATTCATTCCTGGAAGCAAGCATTATTCTGATACCAAAACCAGAGATGGACTAAGAGAATTACAGACCAATTTCTCTAATGAACATAGATGCAAAATCCTCAATAAGATACTGGCAAACAGAATGCAGCAAATTATCAAGAAGATTATACACCATGACCAAGTGGGATTCATCCCACAGATTCAGGGATGGTTCAACATACACAAATCAATAAATGTAATACACCATATTAACAGAGCCAAGGACAAAAATCATATGATCAAATAAATGCAGAAAGAGCTTTTGACAAAGTCCAGAACGCATTCATGATAAAAACCCTACAGAAAACTGAAATAGATGGTCTTTATCTCAATCTGATAAAAGCCATCTATGACAAACCAGCAGCCAACATCATACTAAATGGACTAAAACTGAAAGCTTTTTCTCTAAAATCAGGAACAAGACAAGGATGTCTGTTGTTTCCACTCTTATTCAACACAGTCCTGGAAACTTTAGCCAGAACAATTAGACAAGAAAAAGAAATAACAGGAAAAAAGATAGGAAAGGAAGAAGTTAAATTATCAGTATTTGCAGATGACATGATACTCTGCATAGAAGACCCCAGAAACTCCACTAAAAAAGCTGGTAGATTTAATAAACAAATTCAGTAGCATAGCAGGAGACAAACACCCCACTCAAAAATCAATAGCCTTCTTGTACACAAATAACAAACTGAGAGAGAAAAAACAGTAGTATCACCCTCTCAAATTTGAAGACCCAGTTTTGCAATAGTATAAAAAAAGAAATACATAGGAATCAATCTAATGAAGGAGGTAAAAGACCTCTACATTGAAAAGTATGGTACTCTGAAAAAGGAGATTGAAGAGGATATTAGAAAATGGAGAGATATCCCATGCTTTAGGGTCGGAAGACCCATTATAATGAAAATGGCCATACTTCCAGAACTGTTATACATATTCAATACAATCCCAATCAAAATTCCAATAGCGTATCTCACAGAATTAGAGAAAACAATCCTAAAATTCATCTGGAGCCAGGAGAGACTTAGAATAGCAAAGGCAATCCTGGGCAACAAAGATAAGACAGGGGCATCACAATCCCTGACCTGAAATTATACTATAATGCTACTGTGGTAAAAACTGCTTCATACTGGCAAAAAACCAGACCTGAATATCAGTGGAACATATTACAAGATGCACAAACAACTCCAGACACACTAAGCCACCCTATCTTTGATAAAGGTACCAAACACATTCACTGGAAGAAAGACAGCCTCTTTAACAAATGGTGCTGGAAAAACTGGCTCTGCATATGCTGAAGATTAAAATTGGACCCATATCTTTCACCATGCACTAAACTAAATTCAGAACAGATCAAAGATCTAAATATGAAAACAGAAACATTAAATCTGCTGAAAGATAAAATAAGTAAAACTCTTGAAGATGTTGGTGTAGGCAAAGACTTTATGAACCAAACCCAGATTGCACAAGAACTATCACAACGAATCAACAACTGGGATCTCATCCTATTGAAAAGCTTTTGCACAGCAAGAAAAACCAACCTAGTGAGGAGACAACCCACAACATGGGAGAAAATGTTTGCCAGCTGTTCCTCAGACAAAGGATTACTATTGAGAACTTTTAAAGAACTAAAAGAAAAAAAAAAACTTCCCAAATTTGAAGATCCGGTTCAAAAATGGGCATCTGAGATGAATACACACTTTTCAGATGAAGAAATATAAATACCAAATAAATATACAAAAAATGTTCAATATCACTGATCATTCAAGAGATGCAAATTAAAACAACATTGCGATTCCACCTCACTCTGGAAAGAATGATTATTGTCAAGAAATCAACCAATGGCAAATGCTAGCAGGGATGTGGGGGAAAAGGAGCCTTTCTCCACCATTGGGAGTGTAGACTAGTGAAGTCACTGTGGAACTCAGTGTGGAAATTCCTCAAAAAACTAGTATTGGAAGTCCCATTGGATTAAACTATTCCCCTTTTGGGTATCTTTCCAGAAGAATTAAAAACATCATACCACAGCGATATATGTGTGCCCATGTTTATGGCAGCACAATTTGTAATAGCTAAATCTTGGAAACAAACTAAATGCCCTTCAGCTGAAGAATGGATAAAAAAGATGTGGTCTTTTTATACAACGCAGTACTACTCAGCCATAAAGAAGGATAACTCCAGTCCTTTATAGGTAAATGGATGCAACTAGAGACCATACTCATAAGTGAAATAAATCCAACTCACACGTGTAAACATATTGTCTCCCTAGTGTGAAATTATATACATACATATATATGATATATATTTTCTCTCTTTCTCTCTCTCTATATATAGTAGTTAAGATAGTTATACTATTAATTTCTCTTAGTTCATTGAAAAGAAAGGTTGTGCTAGTATTGTTTGGACAATTAAATGCTCATATCTTGTGCTCTGAGTAACTCAATTAAAGATAACAATATGCTATGTATTGACCATTGTTTCCCTCCAATTAACTTGTTTTGAAAATTTTTTCTGTTTAAAATAAAAATAAATGTGATGTAGCAAGAAAAGCTTTCAAGGTGGGATAGGAGATGAAGCGCTCCTCCTGGTTTACGCAAACCCGCTGTGTTTCTTTCCCTCTCTGAGTCTCCGCTTGCTTGAAAAGAATTCCCAAACCTGTAACAGCTTAAGAATCACTGGCAGAGCTGGTTACAAAACTATGGCTTGCAATGCAAAGAGAGTCTCTGAAATATGTGGTCCCCACGCAATGCATCGTTAGGCCTCTGTCATAAAAACTGCCAAACACACAAACCTCAGCTTGGGTTCCAAGTCAGGCTCCTGGCAGCCTGTGCGGGGCAGACACAGAGAAGCACGTTACTGTCCACTGTGTGGCTGTCAGTTTCCTCGTCTGTCCACTAGGTGAAGGGCGTCAGGCCAGTTCTTGTTTTCGGTGATAACAAAAGCAGCCATGTTTCTGTACAGAGGACGTTGTGTGTGGACAGTTTTCATTTTGGTCGGCAAAGAAAGACTTGGAAATGAGGAAAAAAAAAAAAAAAGAAAATGAAAAAAGAATATTTCCAAGTATTTAGAGAAAAAAGTCTGCGATGTTTCGAATAGCTTCCTTTATGAATGAATGACACCGAGGGAGGAACCAACCCGCTTTTCTTATTTGTTTGTTGTTTCTCTTCCTGGCCCATGGCGATGTGCCTGGCTCTTTTTTTCTCACTTGATGGGCCTCCAGAGGGAAGCAAATCCGTGTCTTTGTAGCTCAGAGAGGAGTTGGAGCAGAGGTCCGGCTGCTGGGGTCCTTCCTCGCCAGGGCATTTCTTTGTGGAGTCACCTGCAGGGTGTGGGGGGCTCCAGGGAGAAAGCACATAGCCACTGTCTTCGTCTGCCCGTGATGCACTCATTCAAAAGGCTCCTGGCCAGGTGAGGACCTCCTGCAGTGGGACGGTACCGAAGCGCCATTCTTGTTGACTCTGAGAATCTTTTCGGCACCTCTGCTTGGCCTTGCTTTTGGCCAGCAGGACGGGATCTTGCCGGCAAACATCCAGCCTTATTTCCCACCGCGAAGGCTCAGAACCGGTGTGTTCGTCTCCGAGGGCTTTGTGTTTGCACACGTGGATGCCGCCCAGCCCTGAACCTTGTTTAATTGAAAACGGCAAATAAACACTGCCCAGCCGGAGCACCCGCGCCGGTGCCCGCCGGCTATTGGACTCATTAAAGGGAAAATGACCAGCTTCCCGCCAGTCCACTCGGGCCTCTCCCTGTGTAATGTGGGATGCTGCACTTGGAGGTGCATTAATTTTTTATCATTCCTTAGTAATTAACATTGTATTTCTGCTGATAAACCCCATCAATATGGTGATTTGATTAGCAAAACATAAAACTACTCATTAAACCCCAATTATGTCGTGCAGGTATAATTTGATTTTGATTGGTTGGAAAAGCTGCTGTAGTGTTGTCGCCTCTTCCCTACGTCCTGCTTTAAGGTCCCCTGTTCAGCACTGAGCCTGTAACGCTGGCAGAGACAGAGGCTGGTTTAGCCAGAGTCTCTCCTTCCATGTTCGTGAAGAACTCGGTGGCATCGGGGTGGCTGCAGCGGGGATGACACTCATGAAATTTAACAGTCAGACACCTACAGCTGATCTGTCCTTCCTGCTCCTGGCAGGAGGCCTTTTGGTGATCGGATCTTTAAAAAGGGAAATAACGGGGTCCAAGAAGTCAGGCCTGGTGGTGTGCATCCCTCATCTCAGCACTGTGAGAGGCTGAGGCAGGAGGATCGCAAGTTCAAGCCCAGTCTGGGCAACATAGTGACGGAGAGAGACTCTGTCTCAGAACGAAAAACGAAGGAAGGGCTTGGGGATGCAGCTCAGCGCAAAGGCCCTGGGCTCAATCTCCAGCATCGAAAAAAGTGGGGGAGGAGGTGTCCAGGAAGCGAGGAAGCAAGGAAGCGGTGGGAATTCTTTCGGTGCTTGGGAAAGAGTGGCAACTTCTTGGGGACGGTGGAAAAGGGACCAGGGCACCGAAGCTGCGTTGCGTGACCCGATTCTGCAGTGTGTCTGCTTCCCAGACCGCCTCGGTGCAGCCTCAGCCCTGCTGCAGCGTTGTCTTCTTAGAGATAGTGTCCTCAGCTGAGCTAAACAGAACAGCAGCCTTCCTCTGTCTTGATCCGGGCGCAGACCTCTCCCTACACAGCCGGAGGCCTGCCCCATATTCTATTACTGTTTGTTGCCTTGCGTTCACTGGGCACATCGGAGCGCCCGAAGGTGGTGACTTGGTCCGGCCTGTGATCACATCCACTGCACCAGCACAGTGCCTGGCGCTTAGTAGGTGCTCGGTCAACGCTGATGTGCAGAACTGGGGTACCTCTGGTGATGCACTCAGTCCTTGACGGAGGGAGCCCTTTGTGGAGCGCTGTCGAGGTCTCTTGGGAAAAAGGACAACTGGGCTGAGAGCGGAAGGATGAGAGGGGTCTGGCCAAGCGGATACGTGGGAGGGTGCGCCGGGCTAGAGGGAGGGCACAGGCAGAGGCTGGAAGCAGGATGTGATTTGAGGATTTTAAGGATCGGAAATGAGGCCAGTGCAGTGAGGAGCAGTTGGAGCCAGAGGCCAAGACACAGGGGTTCTGCCCCCCTGACTTAGGTAGTTGGCCCTGCCGAGTGGCTGGAGGGCTTGGGCTGGGCTCCACCAGCAGGGGGCGCCCTAGGGCCAAGCGGCCTCTGTCTCAGCCACCTCAACCCAGGGCATCTTCAGGTCCATGGAGGTGGAACCTCTGTGATGTCCCCAGTGTCCTCAGGTGGCTTCTTCTGGGATCCCTGGTGGTGTGACTTGGCATTTCTTGGAGAGGTCCTTGAAGGTCTTCCTCATGTCCAGCATTTCCAAGCTTCTCTGGGGGCCGCCTGCCTTGCTGGAAAGAGCTACCTTGCTTCTCTCAGACAGCATGGAGGTTGGTGTCCTCTGAGTCTGGCCACCTTGGTTTGAGCCCTTTTTCTTCTGGGTTGTCTTTGTTTTCTGTCTCTTCCTAGAAGACGTCTACTTTAAACAAAGGCCCAGCTTCAGTTCTCCCTTTCTGTCGAGTCTGCATGGGCCACGCTGGTCCAGCACAGCGGAGCCCGGCCCTCTCCAGGAGCACGCGTCCTCTGAGGCCCTGGACCTCCGAGCATGTGTACCCCACAGCTTCCTTGTGTGGCTTGCAACTTCTCTACCGGAAGTGTGAGCTCTGGAGCGGAAGCCACGCCTGTCTTTGACCTGCTGTGGAGCCAACAGACAGGAAGTAAGCAGTGAAGGAACAGGAAGAGTCCCGGATGTGGCTGGCAGGACCATGGGGAGCCCCAGGACTACCAGGTGCAGCGATGTGGGACACCTCTACTGCAGAGGAAGGAAACACAAGCAAGAAAACCAGCTCTGAGTCATCACTGCAGCCCTGCATCTCTGAACACTGCTGCTGCTGCTGGTGGTAAGAATCCCCGCCAGGTCCAATGGGTCAGCCCTGGTGTAGATGCTACAAATAGCTGCTGGGTTTGGGGCGGCCCAGTGCATCTCTTCCTTTCTTTTGCCCTATTGGAGAATCACACCCCAGCTTGGTGTGGACTTTCCAGGCCTGCCAATCTCAAGCTCCCACCCTCTGCTATCTACCAGGAAAGAACTCGCTCCTCCATGGGCTAACGATGGGGTCTTGTCCGCGTAGATGCAGAGCTCGGCTTCGTGGTTTGCTTACAGCGCTAGAGCTCTTCTCGGAGGCTTCTCTCCTGAAGCCTCCCCGCTATGGAGTGTGGTCTTCAGTCCTCCAGGCTGGACTCTGCCATCTGCTGTCTTTCCAGGAGGAACAACGAAGGCTGGCATGGGCAGAGGAGCAGAGAAAGGATCAAGTATGGGCACAAAAGACCCTGGGACAGTTTTCGAGGCATTGGACCCACTGAGGCCTGAGTATTTCTGTCCTGGAAAACAACCAGTTCCTTCTTTCATACTGAGTTGAGAGTTACCACTTACACAGAGTTACCACAGCGCTGAATAGCACAGATGGAAGAAATGTTTTAAAGTGTTCGGAGCGCTCCCCGTGATCTGTCGTCTGGAAACCGATGATTGTGGTCAAATCCCCCAAGTGTGTGTTGTGGTGGAGCTGATACCTCCACAGTGAGGCTTCGCTGGCTTGGTTTTGCTCAGGTGTTTTCTCTTGTGGAGAGGTAAGAATGCTGGCATTTCATCTGGATGGTGCACCCAGCCCCACCTCGAGCGCCGTCCACCTTGGAAAGTTGACCCACCAAGAATCCAGCTGGAAAGGAGCCATGAAAAAGCAAAAAGGACGTATAGGGAAATTAAAAACATTTTTATATAAACACAGTTAGTTGACATAATGTGATTTCTTCACATCTGTTCACCACTGGAAGAAGCAATTGGTAAAGTCCTATTTCCACCCCTGCCCTATTTCTGCTCTTGGAGGGCTCCACCCTGAGTTCTGGTTTTCCGAGAGGCAGAGTTGGGTCTCATTTTCTCAGATCACAGGGAAGTCACAGGCAGCTCGCCTTTTTGTGGCTGTGCCAAGACCTCTGGAGACAGCAGAGATCAAAATCAAACCCAAAAATTTCATGGGTCCAGAATGTAAGCAACTGACTCCTAGGGGGAAGCTCTAGGCCCTCCCTGGGATAGGCTTGGACAGGTATAAGGGAATGGTCTCTTAGGGCCATACTTCTGGTTTTGTTGGCCTACAGAAAACACTTTCTTGTTTGTGTATTTACTTACCATCCATCCATCTGTCCTTCTGTCCATCTGTCCATCTATCCGTCCATCCATCATCCACCCATCTATCCATTTGTCCATCCATCCGTCTATCCATTATGCATCCACCCACTCATCCATCCACCCATTTCTCATCCCATTTCTCATCCATGGGTAAAACTTGGGTCAACCACTTGAGAGCCGAGCTGAGCTAAGCCGGTTTCTTCCTTGCCCTGAAATGGTTTTAGAATAAGCATTCTGTAAGACGGTGTACCCATGCTGTCTGAAGAAACACACTACCCTGACTGCCTCCTGGTGCATGAGTGAGAATGAGAAATCAGATGTGATTTGGAAGTGAATTAGGATCCAGTTTCTACCTATTGGGTTCACAAAAGTGCATAGTCTTGGTCAGGGTGTGTGTGAGATCCCCCCACTCACGTTGCTGGCAGGAGTGTGACCTGCTTTAAACTGTTCAGGGACAATCGTGTTACACCTGTCAGTGCTTTACATGTACCTGCTCATTGATCTGACTCTTCCATTATTAGCAATTTCTCCTCCAGATAGATTTCAGACGTAAGCCAAGAAATGGATGCAAGGTTGTTTGTTGGAGCATGGTTTGTAAGGTCACAGTCCTTGAAACTCCATGAATGACTGTAGACAGAGGACTGGCCAACTAAGTGATGATATATTCATGCAGTACAATCCCTCCAGATGGTTAAAATGAGGGTGACACCAATATAATGTAGGAAGAGCTCTCATAGTTGTGTGGATTTGAAAAAATAAAAAAGAAACAAAATAAGACAAAGCAGGAAAGGCCCTAATTTTCTGTCAGGGTCAAAATGGAAAGATCTATCTAACCACGGTCATTCCTGCAGCAGACTGCTGTGAAGGAACTGGAATATTTGTTATGGGTTGGATGTTTGTGTCTCCTCAAAGTTCATATTTTGAACTCCTAACCCCCACTCTTGTGGTATTCAGAAGTAGGGGTCTTTGGGAGGTGACTGGCCATGAGGGTAGAACTCTTAAGAAAGAGATTAGGAGGCTTATAAGGGACCCCAGAGAGCTCTCTTGTCCCTGCCACCATGTGAAGACACAGCCAGAAAATGCCGTGGATGGTCCAGGAAGTGGGTCTTCCCCAGTCACCAAATCACCAAACGCCTGGGGAGCAGACATCTTGGTCTTGTACTTCAGTGAGAAACCAATACAGTGCTTTCGTTTGAGCAATTTGCACGGGCTAAGACAGTATCCTAGATCGATCTGCACCGACTTGGATAAATGATCATAAATATATTTGTTGAGAAAAGCAAATTTGAGGAAGGTATAGTTAATACCGTTCTATTTACATGATATTAAACACAGATACCCAGAACCACAGGTATTGTTTATGGATATAGAAGCAGGTGGTACAATTACAAAAATGCATGTAAGAATCATGCATGCTAAAAACTTTAGGACACAGGGAGGGGTCAGAATGAAATTCGACCCTGCTAAGTTTTTCCTTCCTGCCTCCCGGTCTTCCTCCCTCCCTTCTTTCTTTTCTTCTTCTTGGATCTGAAGCAAATAAAATCAGGCAAACATATCTCAAATCTGGATGTTACATACATTGATGTCTGTTACATTATTTTCTGTATGTTTGAAGAATTTTGCAGAAAGCCAAATATATTATGTTTCCCTTTTGAGTAAGCATATGTTAGTAGATGCTGGTACCAGTGTAAAACATTTTGTTTTCTTGGTGAGATACACATGGAGCTGTTAGCGAAGTATAGTTTTAGGGAGACGCGAGAAGTCAGGTTTGGGGGGAGGGAAGAAGAGGGGGATTTTTGCATTTCATTAAATTCCTTTCTGGATTATTTGAATATTTTAATATATGTGTACCATATTTCCCACCCAGCCCGTCTTCTTTCTCTACATCCACACCTAGCAGTGAATATCTGTAGGTTGAGTCTCTAAGCCATTTCTGTCCTGTGTTTAAAAATTTCTCCCTTTCGCAATTGGGAAGGAGACCAAGAGACGGGAGGATGCGGGAGGG
>PVJX010035225.1:0-18393 GCA_004027295.1 Dolichotis patagonum | reverse complement strand
ACTATATGCATGGCTTTATACTATTGTGTTATGTTTGATATTATTGTAATTGAAACTATGCTCAACTATAGCAGAGTAAGAGCTATGGTGTTAGATACTGTTGATGTCCAGTTGACTTAATGTAAAGTACTGTGTTGCCTATGTTGTCCTCTTCTGATCTGCTCTGTACTGCCCCCTTTTGTTTTATTCTCTTTTAAATTAAAAAAAAAAAGAAAGCCATATTGTTGCAATACAGCAATGATAAGGAATTTTCTTCTATCTTGTTCTTGAAATCCAGTGGTATGGGCAGCAATTCTGAAGATAACAAGGGGCATTATGATACCAATTGTTCATTTCCTATTATGCTGTTCTGAAGTCACTGCTTTGTTTTGATTGGCTTTATTGTTTTACTTTGTTTGGTTTTATTCTTTTTAAAAAAAAGAAAAAGAAAGAAAGAAAGACACTGAAAAAAAAAAGCCATATTGTTCAACGGGCAATTATACAGAAAAGTAAAACCATCTGATACACAATTATCAACAGATACATACACTTAGGGCAATTGAATAAATGAATTATCCTGGCACACAGCAGGCACTTAAACAGCAAACAAATAAATGAATTAAGTAAAGAGGCTACTATAAAGACTCAAAACTATAACTATATCTAGCTTTCCTAAATGGAAAATAAAGGTGAAAATTACAACAGACTCCTTTTGAATAATATCCTGCAGAGCTAAGGATGACATTATGTGTTTTTACATTCTCAAAATCTTTAAAGCCTAGCACAGACTTTGGAGATTAAAGTCTAGATCTACTCCATACGATTGTGGAGGAAGAACCAATGTTCCCTATGGAAATGAGACTAATCCCTAACAAGCTAATGGCATTAAGTGAGATCATGGTCAGAAGGAAGTCAGGACTGTTCTGCAAATTACATAGAACAGCATTCTTCCCCATTCACTATACTTCCCTGTTCAGATTCAAATTTCCTCTACTTAGAAAACAAACTGAGTAACTGTTTACTCTTTGTAAACACTGCTCAGAGGCAAACATCTTGAACTAGTCACCTAAGTAAAATTGGGAACCAAATTTGTGAATGATAATCCAAATGAAGTATTACCTAGAAGAAAGATCTCTTGTTAAAAAAGATACTCTTTGTCCTAAGTCCTTCATTAACTGTAAGTCATCTTCATCCATCATATCTAAAGGAAGAGCTTCCTCTTCTTCCTCTTCTTCCTTCTCCAGCCTTTTAACTGTTCCACAAAAGAAAATACAAATTTAGACATTTAGACCTGTATGTACATGTACAGCTTAGGTTTTTCTAACCCTTAGTCCAGTGTTCCTTGTTAGTACACCTAACATACTGGGCACAATACAGTAATTCTCTGTGGTACTGGGATGCCAAGAGCATTCATTGTAACAACAAAAAAATAAATGTTTTACATAGTCTGAGATGTCTCTGGGGGCATGTGAAAATCAGTGACTTGGTTCCTTAGCGTCTCTCGTCTCTAAAGTTTTTGCATCCATTCTACTTCAGCTATCCTCTCCTTGGTCTTCATTCCACTGTGGGTACAACCTTTTATCCTTCTAGCTCTGTTACTCCAAGTGCACTTCTTCATTAACCAAACATATAGATCTTCAACCCTATTACCACTCCACTTTGTGTTCTGTCTTCACTATCTCACTGTGACTGTACAGTAACCACTTTAATAATTTTTATGCCAATATTCTCAAGTACTTTTTTTCTATACTTAAGACATTCACATCTAACAAAAATCTACTACAGATCATTGAATTTCCTTCTCTGCTCATTGTCTTGGTTGCTTGCTATCTTTCTCTTTTTCTCTTTGAGTTAAAAAAAAAAAAAAAGAATGCTAAGTGCCAGAATTAACGTTATAAATGCTGAATACTCAACTAGAAAAAAAAAAAAAAAGACAGTGAGGTCCCCAACAGAACTTAAAATTCTTCCCAGTAGCAGTAAGATCGGGAAGTATTGCTATATAAATATACACACTGAACAGAATCAAACTTCTACTTGCCTTAAATGAGCATTTCATTTCTCAAACATACTAGCAATCAGTGTTACCTTGGTCAACTTTTACTCTTCCACAGAAAACTTTCATGTATCATCACACTTCTAATCCCATACCCACTTCATGCTCAAAAGACCTAACTTCCTACTTTCATGAGAAAAGAGATCATAAGCTAAAAGCTTTTACCTCCCATTCTAGATTAAATAGCATGTACATCTAACTTTTCCCTATCCTTGTCTATTAAGCTGTTTGACAAAGTACACTTAGATGCTGAACTGTAAGAATAAAGAAATCTTTTGCTTTATTATGAAATTATTAGCACATCATACTTTCAAAGTATAAAAGTTGGATGGAAGAACTCTTTAAAAGTGTCAATTCACCCAATTTTTTTTTTTTTACTTATTTAGAGATGAAGTGACAAACCAAGTTCACATAGCTGACAAGTAACAAAATTAAGATAAAAGCCTTTTCCTGACTTCAAGTCTAATGACCTTTCATACATCACAGTAATAAGTAGCCACGGGGTCAAACTGTGTTAGGACTGAATGAGATGAACTTTAAGAGCGGTTATTTAGTAAAAAGACAAAGTCACAAATGAATACCTTGAAAGTACCAGTAAAGTTGTACAACTAGCAACTCAAAATGATATTAGTTTTGTTTTGAGAAGTGGGAGTTCTTGGATAGTATTACAAAATAATTTTGATAATTACTGCTCAATTTTACTCCTAGTTTAGAAAAGTCAAAAATTTTGAAAGAAAATACAACTTAGCAACACTGTAAAGAGAGTACACCAGACAAAATCAGTGTTCTTACCTAAGCTGAGTACCAGTGAGTGGGAAGGTAGAAGCACTGGTTAAATGCCCAACATTTATTCACATGGCTGTCCTATTTTCAAGTAATGCATCTTTAGGTCTGTTTTCTAGACAAACTAAAAGCAGAGACTGGTATTTCTCACTCTGAATTCTATACTTAAATGTTCCATCATATTGACAGTGATAACATATCAGGATACTCTCCTTAACTACTCTTAGGACGATCCGAGAACAGGAGTGATTCCTAGAAAGCAAAGTTATTTCCATGAAGAACACTTCAGAATAATTCAACGGAAACTAGGCCATGTGATTACTCTCACAATTACCTGGTCGTATTTTCTTTGGGTCCTCCAAAGGGATGGGATTTTTAGATACAGCATCTTTTACAGCTTGCCTTAGTTTCTTCTGTTCTTTTCGGTACTTCTTGAGAGAGCTTTGTTGTTTAAACTGCTTATTTTTTAGCTTGTTTTCAAGTTTAACTTTACTAGTTTTCAGTAATTTTCGAAAGCTTGGAACCTGTTTTTTATTTCTTCTCTACAAAACAGTAACAAAGGGTGAGAAATTTCAATTATTTTCTTGTTTAAATCAGGTTGAAGAGAACTGATTTTAAATTTCAGCAAACCAATTTCACTATTGTAATGCCTCACAGCTCTGGGTGATACATATGAAAAGCTGAAACCAAACACAGTGGCTCCACGCTGGTAATCCCAGCACTCTGGAACACTAATGCAGAAGGATCACAAATTTGATTAGCTTCGTCAATTCAGCAACTTAGCCAGATCCTTTCCCAAAATAAACAATAAAAAAGGGTTGAAGACGTACCTCAGCACCAAGGCCTTTCATTCAATCCATAAAAGTAAGTAAATAAATAAGAAAGAAAAACCAAAACCAAATTATGAAAGTAATCCTACAGAACGGCATTAAAGCATCAGTTGTTCCACCTGGGACTGAGCCTAGACTATAGCCACTCATAAGGGTCTAACGTTTTAAGAAAAGTTAGCAATCTCTGACTCATGGTAAACGGTTATTCCAGGGATAGGTTTACATCTGTGGATTAAGACATGTAGGGAAAAAATGGCTAACGACCAATATTTACATACTGTTTTATCATTGACCAAGTGCTCCAACCAATTACTTCTAACTACCTAATGAGCGCTGTTATCCTCGCATTTGTGATGAAGTAAAGGCACTGAGAGATTGTCATTTGCTACAGACCCCTAAACGAAGAAAAGCAAAACTGAATTCCACGTGGTCCTTTATTCAGAAATTCAAATCCCAGCACTCTCTTAATTTTCAATGAGAATCCGGGCAAATACTAGCTTTCGGCTTCAGGTCCAGTAACTACATCATACACTTGCATTAAGGGGTACACTTTGCTTCTCATTTGTTTGAAGAGTTCGAAATGAGATCTAGAATAACCCTTCAAAGGCGACACTCTGTGAGTGCAAAACTCAGTACTTGTCACAATGCGGACCCCTGAAGCTGCTGGGAACACACAATGGGGGACGAAGAAACCCGCAAGGATCTGAAGGCTGACCCTGCACACATCCTGGCTGACCTCACACACATCCTGGAGGGACCCCCATTTAGACGGCTACTCCCTGTACAAGGGTGGAAAGGTAAACTCGGCTGGAATTCTATTAGCTAAAGCAGTCCTTAAGGCACCGGACCTGGACTCCGGAGCATACTTACCGCCTTCATCCTTAGGCCTGAAGGAAGTCTCGACCTAATAAATTCACCAAGGGCAGAGGTAACCCAGGAACCTCCGGGAATGACACACGTGCGAAATCCAACAAACCTCCAGACCCGGAAGCGGCCTCCAGACCCGCCCCTCCTCCCGACGGAAGTGGGAGGCGGGACTTCCGCAGGCTGCTCGGGTGCACGCCCCCTCGTGGTGACTGCCCAGCCACCGTGGAAGGCTGATTTCCGGCGTGCGCGCGTCTCGTTACACGCGCGCGCGGAGCGGTTCCATAGCTGAGGGCGGTGGCTGCTGAGGCGTGTTTCCTGAGAGGCTCTTTGAGTCTGGTTCTTTGGCTCTGACCGGTTTTTCTTGAAGAAGTCGTGCTCCTACTCGCTGAATGTGAAGACTTGACTTTTTACATCACCTCCCTGTGTTCTGTGCCCTTCTCTCACGTGGCTTACGTCATTCTGTGAAAGGCCCTGATTTTCCTAATCTTTTTCCTTCTTAAGATTTTGAGGATGGAGTGAAGCTTATTCCTTGTGTTTACCACTCCTTCCTGAAAGGCACTCTGGGTGTGTTTGTGGAATGACAAGTGATTTCTTATCTCCTGTCACCCGGAAGTGTATGATTTTTGCTGTTTTATTTTGAAATGTATTTTTTTCTTTAACTTCAACCATTATCTGATAAAGAACTGTATCTGTGAGACTCATCTGGATTTCATTTTATAACCATTACCTTTGCATAAGTTCTATTTATATGCTTCTGCCAAAATCATTAATTTTTACAGGAATTTATGCATTGCAAGAATATGTTTTTCAAATTCTTGTCTTTTCCCAAGACACTTTTTCCTGGAATAAACTTAAGGATTCCATTTCAGGGGGGTGTGTGTGTGTGTGTGCTTTAAGCGTAGAAAAATTCAGTGGAGAAAAGGAATGGGGAATAGGAATGGGAGAATGGGGAATAGGAATAGCTCCTGAGAGACAGGAGTCCCCATTGGGTTGCTGGTGTGTGTGTATTTTAAGCATGTGAATTTTTCCCCCAGTACTAGGAATTGAACCCAAAGCTTTGCACTGAGTCACATCCCAACAGCCCCCCACACACATACCTTTTTAAAATTTTTCTTTTGAGACAGGGTCCCACTAAGTTGCCAAATTACTCAGGCTGTGCCCAAACTTGCAGTCCTCGTGCCTCAACCTCCCGGAGTGCTGGAATTACAAGTGTGTGCTACTACACCCAGCTAGCATATGACTCCTGATCACATGCCTGGGACAATTGACCTCACAATCCAGAGCAGGTGGAAAAAAGCCAGCACAGCCTCCAGTATTTCTGAGGTCATTGATGCTGTTGGTCTTACAAAGACTGAGAAACCTGCCTACTTCTGCAGCCCTTCTCAGAGACCAAGAATTCCCTTCTTTCCACCTCCCTTCCTTCCACACCCTGCCTCTGAAAGAAAGGGCAGAGCTTGTCCCACTGGAGTATTACTTCACCAAATAAATTGAAAACATCAGCCCATGTTCTTCTCAAGTGCCTGGATTCTTTCTCAGATCTTTCAACATTATCTACAGTTACTCCCATCTTTTCAGCTTTGCATCTAGACTTTCCAAGTCATTCCAGTTCAAAACCAACTCGGGCAAGTTTCTTCAGACTTCTTTTTTAAACCAAAATAGAAAAAAGGATAGAAATGATACAGAATTTCCAAAAAATAGGAAATTAACACAATATAGTACATATTGTTATCTTAGAAGTAGTTGTTCAAGTTACAAGATCTAGATATAAAAAATGATCACTCAAACAATGACAGCACAAACTTCTTTTTGATAAACTAACAGATTAGTAGTATTTATCTATCTTGCGTACATATACAAACATACATTTATATATGTATACCTACATACATACAATCTTTTCCTTTCTTCCTTTTCTTTTTTCCTCTATCCCATTGTTCTTTATTTTTGAGCACTTTCTTACCCTTTCATTATTACAATATGTATTGTACATTTTAGATCTTATTACTCTTTCAGGTTTTTAAAATTTTTTTACACTAGGAAGACAATATGATATTTATAAATGTGAGTTTATTTCACTTATGAGTATTGTCTCAAGTTGCCTCCATTTACCTATAAAAGTCTCAAAATTATCCTTTTTATAGCTGAGTAATATTCAATTGTATAAAAATACCACATCTTTTAATCCTTTATGTGATTGATGGGCATTTAGATTGTTTCCAAGATCTAGTTATTACAAATTGTGCTGCTATAAACATGGGTGCACATATATCGCTGTCGCATGACATTCTCAATTTTTCTGGGAAAAAAAACAGAAGCAGAATAGCTGAATTGAATGAGAAAGTCCTAGTTATGATTCCTACTAATTTAATCTTACTGACTTCTTAATTCTTTTGTCTCCAGCCTTTTGTCATCTCCCACTCAATCCACTGATAATCCCAGGTGATGCTCCCCATCCTCATGGATTCTTCAGAACTTCTCTGGACTCAGGGATATGGGCATATGGGGCTATCTCAAACTAGCATTGCAAGGATGTATTCAGAGGTCTCTTAAGAACTCATCTAGGCCTGAGGCTGTAATTTAGTGGCAGAATGCTTGTTTAACATGCACAAGGCCAAGGGTTCAATCCCCAGTATAGCAATCAAATAAAAACTATATGGAACAAAAAACTCTTAAACTGGGAGTGGTGGCACACACCTGTAATCCCAGCATTTGGGAGGCTGAGGCAGGAGGATCATGGAGTCAAGACCAGCCTGAACTACATAGTGAGCCCCAAACCAGCCTGAAATACACAGCGAGATCCTTTAAAAAAAAAATCTGACTCTGCCCATAACATTTCACTGAAACTGATCTCATTAAGGCTAGATTGATGGCATTTTTAAAGTGTAGTTATCATTATGTTTCTCTAGTCTTAACTTCACTGTATCTGCTACATTTTATACTACTACTTATGTATCCTTTGTCACATTAGAATGTTGATTTCCTTAGCCCGCCAACATCTTCCCAAGGTTCTCCATCTCCTTCTGCTTCCATTTCTTTGTCTTCCTGCCTCTTCAATGTTAAGAGATTGTCAGGATTCTACCCTTGACCCACTTTTCTACTTTTTTTCTAGTTCTGTTTCCCTTATTCTTTTTCCTTCCAGAATGTTCTCATCAATCTGCCTGTTGAAGAGATGTGCTCAGCCCATACCTCTCCTCCAAGCTATAGTCTTATAGTCAATTGCCTGTTAGACATCTCCATGTGGAAACCAAGAGACTTCAAATCACCATGTTGAAAAGGAAACTACTTTTTCGTTTACAGTTCTTCAAAAGTTTCCTATTTCATTTAGATATACAGAGCTAGGATCCCAAGACACCAGAGAAAGAGCCAGGACTTTCATGGTCATTCACCAAATTATAGTTATTCCTTCTTCTCCTTCACCTCCTCCTCTTCCTGTTTTTATCCTCTTTTTCCGCCCCTGTTTCTCTTCTTCTTCTTTCTTCTCTTCCCCCTCCTCTCTTCGTCTTTCTCCTACTTCTTTTATAAACAAACATATTTGAAAATGGCCACTAAATTCATACAGTACAATATAGATTCTGTTATTCCAGTCAACAAGAGAATTTATGTAATTTATAACAAGGAACTTCTTGAATATTTGCCTCTTTGGAATATCAATAAAATGATGAAAGAAGCCCATCATTTTATATCCTAAATTAGAATACAAAAGTGTCATCATTGTCAATTATCTTGGACATAAAAGGATCAGGCAAACTGCATGACAGCTCACCATAGTGGGACTTTGGGGAAGACTCAATAGGTAAAAACAAAAACAACAATTACTATCACTATAAATCATTGACAGTAGTAGAGTTGTACAATATACATTCTCCCTTAGGTTAAAGTGCTTGACCATGTTCAACCTTCTTTCTGTTTCCTTTTCCAGGATTTTGGGAGATGGGAAGAGCTTACAATCTCTGTTTATATCTTTGGCAAAGTACAGTAGTTAAGTAAAGAAATAGTTCACTATGATGTTTTTAAAATTTTGAAGGTAGTGAAATACAACAGAACAAGAAAGAACAAAGCCAATTGAGACAGTGCAGTGAAATTGGTACAGAATTTCAGAGCAGGATAACGGGATAACAGTAATAGGTACCATAGGCTATCTCATTATCTTCACCATAGTTGTCCTTTCAATCACGTATAGCAAAATCAAACCAAAAACAGAACATTATAAAACCTATCAAAACAGAATATTTAATAGAGCAAAACAATCAGAACAAGTATAACAGTGAAGACAATATTTGCCTTCAAAGAGATGATAAAAAGAAATCCCCCATATTTGTTATTTTGCATAGGGTCACCTCGCAAGAGATGCTCGGACCTTAGGCTCCCAGTTGCTAATGGTGGGGATGGGGGGATGTTTGATTCTCAGCCAGTGCACTGGTAGGCTCACAGGGGACGCTGACTGGTTCTATTCCTGGCTTGCCTGCAGTTTGCTCAAGCCACGGCTGCTTACCAGGAAGACGGGCCTTCACTATGATTTAAAGTTGCCTTGAGGGTCTGGAGGTCTAGCTCAGTGGCACAATGCCTGTGTGACAAAGCACAAGGTTGTGAGTTGGTTTCAGTACAAACAACAACAAGAAAACAGAATTAAAGTTACCTTGAGTTCCAAAAGCACAAGAGTTTCATAAAGAATAATTCCAAGGTGTCAATCTTATAGAATTCTAAATCTTTCACCTACTGATTTATAAAAAGAAGCTACTTATTAATTTGGAGCCTGTTATCAGGGATCTAGAAATCAGTTGCATGGTTACCAATGAACTCAATAGAAATCAAAAACTTTTAAAAGGTAGTGATGATTCCACTTGTGACATCTCATAATGTGAGCTCTTTATGATCATGCCACTGTGTCACTTGAGACTATCTTCACAGAAATGTAGCAATGTGGACAACATATCTGAATCTGATTATCTGACTGGAATTGGATTTCATTCTAATATATGTTTCTATGTGATTGTGCCTTTAGTTTTCCTTCAAATGATTGATTACCAAATAGAAACTAAGAGTCCATAGTAGGCTCAAAGTAGATGTTTTATTTCCCTTATGAAAAATATTAAATGGTATGGCATTGTTAATATAAATCTCCAAAATTCCAACATCAAGAACTTGAAGAGATATATGTCATGGCCTCTACCTTTAACAATATTAAAATATAGCTGAGAAAAATTATATAGTTGAGAAAGATAGTTATGCATAACCAAATAGAGAATACTAGAAGACATATATAGTTATTAGAGAAAATGATAAAATAATGTATACTTAAAAGGAAATTGTAGAAATGAAAAACTTCAGATACATGGGGTAACATATTCATTGGTTTCAATACAATAGAAACAGTGGGGTGTTTTGGTTTTTGTTTTGTTTTTTTGGGTTTTTTGTACCAGGAATGGAACTCATGATCTTGCACTTTCCAGGCAGGTCTTATGCCATTGAGCTAATCCCAAGTCCAGGTAACATACTCAGAGCACAGTCACACAAGAAAAGCACATAATGTCTATTTTGGTCCACCAAGAGATTAAGTTGCTTAACATAAGTAAGTAGGCTAACAGGGTACTCTCCCTTTCCACACACACTTGAGAGGACAACAATCCATGAATTTCAAGCCAGCTCTGCATTTTACTTCCCTTTGGCATGAGGCAAGAGAGGCAAGAACTTACTAACAAATTTACTCCTAGATCAGGCCAATGCCCAGGGAGAGAAAGGAGCAACCAGACCCTACAGCTATTAACATTAGGTCCAACAGTCCACTAGGAACCACATCTTGTGGCTTAAATCCAGCTGAAACCAGAGGGCTGATGATGTTTCCCATCTACCAACGGGAGCAAGGATTCTCTATGGCTGGATGACAACCACTGTATGGGGAGAATGGAGAGATGGGCCTCTGATGCAGGGAAAACGCCTCAAAAACTCACAGTCCCTAAAGCTGGATGGAGAAAATCATGTCTGGCTGGATCCTAACCACTGTGGATCTTGAGCCACAAATCACTCAATGAAAAACAAATTTTCTTCTTTGACTCAATCTTTTTTAGAATTTTTTATTTTTTATTTTTTACTATTTTTATTTTTCCTTTATCAAGTTTTTTGGGGGAATTAGGAGAGGGGTTTTTTGCCTTTTTTTCTCCCTTACTTACTTTCTTTTCTCTTTTTCTCTTTTCTGCTTTCAATTTTTTCCTCTTCTGTTTTATCTTTCATTTCCTATATTTTGCTTTTTTCTTGTTCATTCTTTCTTGTAACTGTTCTCTGACAGTTAATTTTCTTTTATTCTTCAATAAGATCCCCTCTTCTTCTCACATCTTATTGATTAGCTTTTCAAATTTTGGTTTTTTTCTGACTCTCCACCCTCTTTACTTTCAATAATATAACTGCTAAGCTATATGAATCGCTAAATAGCAAGTTAAATTTATTCTGTTGCTATTGAATGCTGTTCTACTGTTAGTAGAGTTAAAGTTCTACTTAGAAAATATTTACTGTAGATCAATATTTGGTTTGTCTTAATTCTCATACTATAACTATAGATCTCTTTTCAATTTTTAAAGGTAGTTCATTATTGGTCCTTAGGATTTGTCAAATTGTTTGTATTTGATGCTATAACTTATGCTTATTTTCTTACTGTACCCAAGATGACATAGCTATTGTTATTAGTCAGTTTTCATGCAATACCAATATCTAGGTATCCTTGGAGTTATTAACAATACCGTGGCTCATTTTAGGAGAACTGGGTACTGGGTTAAAAACGATGCAACCTCCCATCTCAGGTAAATGAAGGCAGTTGGATCCTGAGACAGAGGCAAAGGTTAACAGGCACACCTAGAGGACGCCTCCAAAAAGTAGGCATCAACTAAAGAAGGGCTCCATACTAGAAACAAAGCTTTCCGTTACTGTCAGTCTGCAAGCCTCAGTACACACAGGGGGAAGGAGGGAAAGAGAGAGAGAGAGGCTGACACACACACACACAGAGAGAGAGAGAGAGAGAGAGAGAGAGAGAGAGAGAGAGCGCGACAGAGAGGTGAAAAGACAACAACATGCCTCAAAACACTTGAGTTCCCCCAAGCTGACCCAGGGGGCATCAAAGAAGAGGAAACCAAAACCTATACACCTGAATTATTTGAAATGATATATATCAAATGAGGTAACAAAAGATTAATAAGGCATTTGGCAAGCTTACAGAAGATATAAGTAAGCAGATATTGGGACAAATAAAACAGCAAGTCTACAGAAACACTAATAAAAAGCTGATAGAGCGAAACAAAACAGTGCAAACCATGACTCCAAACCAAACCAGTGCAAACCAGACAAGCATAGAAAAGAGTTAGAGCACATAAAAAGGCTCCACATAGACATACAAAAGATTAAAAATTCTCTCAAAACTATGGGCTGCTGAAGTAACCAACATGAGAACAGAGCATCAGAACTAGAAGACAGGGCTGCTGCTGGTGACCAATTAATGAGAAATATCTAAAAACAACAAGAGAATATGAAAAATGGGTCAAACAGCTCATAGATAAAACAAAAAGAACTAATCTAAGATTAATTGGAATTAGTGAAAAATCAGAAGGCAGCATAAGTGGTGCCAAAAAAAACCACCTCCTTTACTAAATAATAACAGAAAACTTTCCAAAAAAAGAAAAAGAATAACATACACATAAATGAGGTATACAGAAGCCCAAATAGCCACAATCAGAGAAGAACCTCTCCATAACACATCACTATCAAAATCCCAGAAGTTCAACTCAAGAATTTACCCCCTTTTTTTTGTACTGAGAATTGAACTTATGATCTTGCACTTGCCAGTCAGGAGCTATGCCACTGAGCTATAACCCTGGCCCAAGAATATAATCTTTGAAGCTGTTAGAGAAAAGGAAAGAATCATTTATAAAGGTAAACCCATTCAAGTTATACCAGACTTCTCAACACAAACCTTAAGGGCCAGGAAAACTTGGAATAAAGTGTTTTGACCCCTAAAATAAAACAGTTTCCAACCAAGGTCCATATATCCTACAAATATTTCAAGAGTATTGGAGAAATAAGATATTTTCATGATAAAGGACACTTAAAGAAATTTATGGCCACCATACCAACACTCCAAAAAGTGCTCAAGGATATCTTTGAACAGTGATGGTGAACCTTTTAGAACTTTCAAAGATACAACCAGCTTTCTATGGCATGCATGCCATAGGTTCACCACCACTGCCCTAGAAGGAGACGGTGAAGTTAATGACAAAATTTCTAGTAGAATTAACACACAAGTTAGGTGAGCAGTTAAGTAGAAGGGAAACATAGAGACTCAACAACAGGAAAACAAGGCAAGGAAAGGAATAAGACAATACCTATCAGTAATAACTCTCAATGAGAATGGACTTGAATCTCCAATCAAAAGACACAGACTGGAAGAATAGATCAAAATATAAAATCCAACTGTATGTTCCATACAAGAAACACAGTTAGCCCCCAGGTTTGCTGTAAGTTTTGAGGCCAGTCTAGGCTATAAAGTGAGTTCAAGACCACCATGAACAATATAGCAAGAGCTTGTTTCAAAAAAAAAAAGCAAAGAAAGAAATCTATATTCCATGCAATGGGAATATGGCAAAAGGCTGTATTCAGGCAAAGCAGACTTCAGCCAAACTGATCAAAAAGGCAAGTGAGTTTCACTGCACCTTAATTAAGGAGATAATCTAAAAGAGAAAGACATATATGCACTGAAAAATGGTGCACCCAACTTCATAAAAGCAGTACTACTGGACATTAAAGATAAACATAATTTCATAAAAATAATTTCATAAAAATCAGATAAACATAAACACAATTACAGTGGGGACCTCAGTAACCCACTATCAAAAATAGGTCAACTAGTTAAAATAATCAACAAAAGAATATCAAAATTAAATAAAACTTTTGAAAAAATTGACTTAATAGAGCATTCCACCCGATAACAAAAAAATACACATTCTTTTTGGGATCATGTGTAGCTTTCTCTAATACACTAACTAATAAAGCAAATTTAAGAGAACATAAAAGAATTGAAATTATGTCATACATATCAGATCACATTGCAATGAAACTAGAAATCAACAGAACAGAAAGTACATTATGTAAATGTTCAGAAACTATAAGTTATCCTTAAATATGAATTTCAGAAGAAATCAAGGAAAAAATAAATGTCTCTAAAACTAAATTATAATGCCAGTAAACATACAGAACTTATGGGACACAATGAAAATAATACTAAGAGGGCTGTTTATAGTTATAAACATCCACATCACAAAAACAGAGTGAACACAAATGAACAATCTAATGACACTCCTTGAGGTCCTGGCAAAACAAGAATAATATAAACCCAAAGCTAGTACAAAGAAGGAAATTATAAAGATCAGAGCAGAAATCAATGAAACAGACCAAAAACACAAACAAAAATAAAACAAAAAATACAAACAATCCATGAATCAAAGTTTGGTTCTTCAAGAGAATAAAAAAAGGGACAAGCCCTTAGCCAATCTAACTGAGAGAAGGCTTGGCAGGGACACAGACACAGAGAGACAAAGAAAGAGAATCCAAATTAATATAATTAAAAATGAAAAAGGTGAAATCACAACAGCTACTGCAACAATTTTAAGAAGATGATTAACAACTACTACACAAACTTTTATGCTGATAACTTGGAAAATTCAGAAGAAATGGTACATTTCTAGGTACATATTATTCACCAAAACAAACCAAGATTTAAAAATTCTGATTAACTTAATAATAAGCAATGAAATTTAAGCAGTAATTTTTTTAAAACGACCAACTAAATGAAAGTACACATTTTGGTGAATTCATTGCTGAACTCTAAAAACTTCAGGGAAAATCTAATACCAATATTTCTCAAGTTATTTAGTGAAATTTAAAAACAATGAGTACTTCCGAAGTCATTTTTGGAAGCTACCATTACCCTGATTCCAAAACCACAGGGGGATAAAACTAAAAAGGAAAAGTATAGACCAATCTCTCTAATAAATATAGATACAAAAATCCTCAACAAGATACTGGCAAACAGAATACAAGAAATCATCAGAAAAGATCATCTACCATGACCAAATAGGCTTCATCTCAAAGAGATGCAAAGAGGGTTCCGGGACAGGGATGTAGCTCTGCAGCACAGATACTGCCTGGCAAGCACAAGGTACTGAGTTTGGTTCCTGGTACCAACACAAAACAAACAAACAAACAAACAAAAAGATGGTTCAATACTCAATCAATAATGCAATACACTGTAGTGTGTTCATTAACAATATAGGAATCCAAGCAGCCAAATTGATAAATTTGGAATTTAATTAGCTGGGCTCAGGGACCACTCCTGTGGACCCATTTCAGAATCTCACCAAGTGGCCCTGAACTGGAAAGTTACAAAGCTTTTAAAACAGAGAACTGCAAAAAGACATACCATTGGAAACAATTTACCTAGAATCTTATATTAATTTTTAGCTGACACCTGTATCTTGCTTCTTTGTTGAGCAGGTTAATTTTTCTCCTGTGGGTACAGCTCATTCTGCTTTTCTCATGGGATTATACTCTGAGTAATTTTCCATTCTCCTGACTCAAACACAGGGAACTAGTTAAATGTAGGCCTCAAGCTGGTGTCAGTTATGCCAAGCTACAACATACACTACACAAACAGAAGCAAGGACCAAAAAAATCACATGATCATTTCAATAGATACAGAAAAAGCCTTTGACATCCATTCATGATAAAAACACTAGAGAAAATTACAAAAAGACTTTGTTTCAATCTTATAATGCCCATGTATGATGCCACCATCATATTAAATGAGAAAAAAATAGAAATCTTTCCCTCTAAAATCGGTAATAACACAAGGAGATCCACCATCATTGCTCCTGTTATACATAGTGAAGTAAAACCACTGTCTATGAGCACAATTCATTGGAAAACATGCTTGTAATCCAAAGCATTTGTATATCAAGGCAAATTTTCCTATAAGAAATAACTCTCACATGATTCATTCAATAACCCAAAAACTCATATAAAATGATTATAATACTGTAATATAACACAAAATAATGAAGAAATGAAAAACATAAAGAAAAATAAACAAATTAACCTGCATTTATCTTTGAAAACCCTCATGTCTGGTATGGGGGAGATTAGAGGAGAATTATTAATAAGTTGATTTTCACTATCACTAATGGAATCACTGCTGCTTATTGGCTCAATGGAATCTTTTTTCACCCAACTTTCATGAGGAATCTATCCAATGACACTGACTTTTGCCTCTTTTTGAGGATTTCACAGAAATGTGACATTGGATTGTTGAACAGATTCATCACTCATACTACCTTATTTGGGTGGTACTTTTCTACAAAATTTTGCACTGTTTCCCACATTTTACACATTTCCTTAATCTCACTTGAAGTGAGGGATTTCTTCACCTTTTTCTCCTCTTCCTGTGCAGATCAGATCTCCTGCATAACTTAGTACTGTTGGGACGTGATCACATACAATCCCACAGTGAGAGAGACAGCAGAACCTCTAGGTCACTTGTAATCATGAGACATCTGGTATCAAGTTCTCAAATCATTACTCATTTATCAAGTCAAAATCTATTAAATATGTTTGCTTGTCTTTTAGAACACTCACAGAACAAGTTGCTCACAATCCAAGGTTTTATTGTACTTGAGACATTGGCATGAACAATTAGGGAAGAAAAGAGAAATAAAATGATATGTATAGGAAAGAAAGAAGTCAAATTATTATTATTTGCAGATAATATGATCCTCTACATAGAAGATTCTCAAAACTCCCCCAAAAGACTCCTGAAATTAATAACCAAAGTCAGTAATATAGCAAGATACAAAATTAACACACAAAAATTAACAGCAGCCCTACACACTAACAATGAACCCAACAAGAAAGAAATTACAGAAAAAATACCATTCACAATGACACCAAGAAAAATTAAATACATAGGAATTAACCTAACTAAGGAAATAAAAAAACCTCTGCATCAAAAACTATAGTACTCTAAGAATTAAAGACAATATCAGAATGTAGGAAGAGTTGTGGTTTGTTTAAATGTCCCCCCAAAGCCTCATGCAGTCACGGAGGAGGCTGAGTCAGCATTTCTGATTGCTTTGTTGTCTAGTGCTGGGATTGGCGGTGTGAGAGCTGCACCTGCCCAGCGGTGGGTAGCTGGCATACAGTATAAGGGAGGGAAGGAAGCATGCTTGGCCTTTTTTTTTGCCCAGTTCACTCTTGCCACATGTGGCAGCCATGAACAGCTGCCCCTCAGCCATGCCATACTGCCTTGGAGCCAGCTGAGTAGAGACTGAAACCTCTAAAGAACTATAAGCTAAATAAACATTTCCTTTCCTAATTTTAGGCATCAGGTATCTTGTCTCAACAATGAGAAAAAGTAACCAAGACAGATATTTCTTATTCCTAGATAGGCAGTACAAATAGAGTCAAAATGGTTATACTTCCTAAATTGATATATTATAGACTTAACGCAATCCCAGTGAAAATGCAGCATTCTTTACAGAACTGGGGAAAACAATCTTAAAATTTACATCAAACCAGATGAGGGTCAGGCATGGTGGTACACGCCTATAATTCCAGCACTTGGGAGGCTGAGGCAGAAGGATTGCTGTGAGTGTGAGGACAGCCTGGGCTACATAGTGAAGCAGAAATCATCAAAATCTCATACTTGAAGTTATATTACAAAGCTACAGTGACTAAAAAACCATATGGTACTGGAACAAGAACAGATATAGATCAATAGAACAGAATAGAGGGTACAAAAGTAACCTCAAGCACATTTAACTATTTGGTGTTTCACAAAGGGGCCGAAAACATACTCTGGAGGAAAGATAGCACCTTTAGTAAACAGTGTTGGGTAAACTGGCTAATCACATGCAGAAGATTGAATGTAGGCCCTTATCTCTCACCATGTATTAAATGAAAATCAAAAGGAATCAAAGGTATAAATATTAAAACAGAAACACTTAACCTGCTGGAAGATAAAACAGGTAAAACTCTTGAAGTCATAAACATAGGCAAGGTCTTTCTGAACAGAATCCTGGTTGACAGGAAATAATACCAAGAATCTTTGAAAAGGATCACATTAAATTAAAAAGTTTCTGCACATCAAAAGAAACAACCAGTGGAGAGGACAGACAAATTAAAGAATGAGAAAACAGAGAGTGGCCCGGGCTGTTTGGATTGAAAGTCTGTGCAGACCTCCATCTCAGCGCGACTGTTTGGGACTGGTAGGCCCGCCCTTCATCCACAGGGAACTGCCTGGAGACTGGCATCTGGGCCAGGTCTGTTTGGGACTGGGAACTTTTCAGAAACCAACATTCTGGCCTGACTCTTTGGGACCTGTAGGCACACCCTTCACTCACAGGGAACCTCCTGGAGACCTGCCTGGGAAAAAGCACAGTCGGCTGGCCTGCCTGAGATTCCACAGGCTCCGGGGTGACCACACCCAGCATTCTCCTTACAACTTAGGGAGCCAGGAGCCCAAAGAGGGGAGTTAGGACCCTGTGAGGAGGCCAAGAGCCTGTGGAGGACCACTGCCCCTCCAGGAACTGAGGATGTAACAGGTAATTCACCACACATGCAGAGAAAGCTTTGGAACACCGCTCAAAGTAAGGATATAGAAAAATGACAAAAGGAAAGACCAAAAGGCAGGCTCAAAGCCCTAGCCCTCCCCAAGAAAGCTTAGAAGCTGTGTACATAGAAGAAAAAAGAAGCCATACACCTGAAATGTCTGAAATGATATCAAATGAAATAAATATGCAACTAGGGAAAGCTATGGAGAAATTCAAATCAGAAATACTTGCCCAGGTAAAA
>PVJX010035224.1:0-18387 GCA_004027295.1 Dolichotis patagonum | reverse complement strand
TTTCTCCATTAATTTCTAGAGAGAGTTTTGCAGGATACATCAATCTGGGCTGGAGATTGTTCTCCTTCAGCGCTTGAATTACTTTACTCCAAGCTCTTCTTGACCTGATGGTCTGTGTTGAGAAGTCTGCCATGATTTTGATGGGTTTTCCTTTATAGGTGATCTGTTTCTTTTCTCTGATGGCTTTTAATATTCTGTTTTTATATTGACTTTCTGGGATCTTGATTATTATGTGTCTGGGTGTAGCTCTGTTTGGGTTGTAGGTGGCTTCATACATATGCATATCATTTCCTTTTTCTATGCTTGGGAAATTTTCCTTAATGATTTCTTTGAATAGCCTTTGCAATTCCTCTCTTTTGATTCCTGCTTCTTCATTCACATGCTTTATTCTTAAGTTATAGATCCTCTTGTCATCTTCCAGTCTTTGTATCCAGTACTGCCTGCTCCCTTGTTATTTTTAAGAGATCTTCCCTTTCATGATCACAATTGCAAGCCTGTGTTCAATTTTTGATAGTCTGTCTTTGGTTTCTTTCAAGCAGTTTTGCCAGCTTTCTATGGAGTCTTTAGTTTCCTGATAGTCTCTTTGAATTTGCTTCATGAGTTCTAGGTTTTTCTTGTTTTCTTCATTGTTTCTCTCCTTTTGTGTTCCTCCATTCTTCTGTCTGCATCTTCTTGAGAGGTGCCCAGCCCTTCTTTTATTAATCCACTTATCTCTTGTTTAATTTGAATTAATATTTCAGTTTTGATCCCGCTTACGAGGTCCTGAAGATATCTCTTTATGTCTGCTACCGCTGTTTTTGATGTTGCATTTTTGCTGCCCTCAATCTCTTTTGTATTTACCTCTCCTGGATCAATGTTCTCAGGGTTGGGGGCTGGGGTTTTTTTCTTATTTCTCCCTCTCCTCATGTTCCTTCCATAAAAGTGTACAGTGTAATTCCCAGCCCCTTTTCTTGTTGGTTAAAACTCCTCTGGAGCACACAGGCTAGGGCCTTCTGCCCTCTGCCATCCGCTATCAGAGAGTGAAGTTCAAGCAAGCGCAGTGTGTGCTGGCTCCTCTCCTCCGGGCCAGTCAACCTTTGCGGGCCTTCACTGTGTCAGTGTGCGGCTGTGCTCAGGGAATTAGTTTGTAGCAACCCACTGGGTCCCGGCCAGGGGCACGGCCCAATCCAAGCAGATTCCACCAATCTGCTTGGCGAGGGGAGCAACCAACTGAAGCCACTTCCTTATGGAGTTAAGGCTGCCCTACCCAAATCCAACATGTCGTCCAGTCGGTTTCCCCTTTCCCATGGGAGGGTCTTATTCCCATCACTCACCGCATGTTGATGTTGGTCCCTGAGAACTGCTGGGCTCCCAGACCTCCGACTTCAGTGTGGCTGAGGCACAAATTCACAGTGCATCTGGGTGGGTTGTGTGCAGGGCCAGGTCCAGGCGAGCCGCACACAGGGCTGTTCAGCTCCATGCTCCGGCCGCTCAAGCCAGTCGCGTTGGCGCAGTTTGGTAGGTCAGGTCGCTCTCGGGCAGGAATTCAGGCGGCTCGAGGAGGGTGCCATGCTTGCTGATCTTAGCTTCACTAATGGTAGCCCCGGGACCTCATATTTGAGCGTGTTTTTTTTAACTTTAGTTTCTTCCTGTGTTGACAGAATCCATCTCTCTCTGTTTGGGTCTCTCCAGGGTGTTAAACTCTGGCATTTAAGCAGTCTGTCTCAGAGAGGATCTCTCTCCTGCTACCTACCAGTCCGCCATCTTTGGAAACTCAAAAGGGGGTAAAATTAAACACAACAAAACAGAACAGAATGGGACATAAGAAAGCATAAATTTCAAAGCTAGACAACCAGAGATCTTCACTATCTGTCATATTGTCTGTTGTTTTCTTCCAAATGGTTGTCCATATCTTTGCATACGGGGAGCTCGTACTAAATAACATAGCCAGTTTTTTCACAAGATGTGTAGTTAACTGGCTGCCACTTGCTAAAGTGGGGGGCATGGGATGGGGAACAGGACGACATGAAATGTTTGATTCTCAGGCCACGCGCTGGCAGGCTCACAGCCACCCCCCAGAGAGGGGAGGAGTTCTTTGTTCTCCCGGCATCCCAAGTCAAACGCACGGTGCAGGTTGATCTGATTATCTTTATAGCTTTGTAAAGCTGTTTCCTTACTATCCTTAGCAACTTTCTGAAAGTTGCTATCCTTTCAGAAATTTCAGGTGTATGACTTCCATTTTCTTCCATGACTGTATCTCTCAGACTTGTTCTGTGTGGACTGGAGGCCCGAGGTTACCTTTTGCTCCTTCATCTTGACATTTTCCTGGCTTCCTCCAAATGAGCTGGTTGTGGGGTCCCAGGTGCTTCCCACATTGGCTACCCATATGTGGTGTAGGGGAATGGGCCAGATGCCTGGGTTTCTTCTGACCCAGGTTTCTGGGGAGGCAGTGGTGTGTGGGGTGGGCTTCTCTAGACCTGAACAGCTATACTGAGGCATCCCTGATGGCTATGGGTGTGTGGTGGCAGAACTGCTTCTTCTCTCAGCCCATGGGGCTACACGAGGACTCCCTCATGGCCGCAGGCATGTGGGAACCTATTTGGCTATTTTTTCTGGCCTGTGCTGGCTGCCCACAGGAAGCTCTATTTTTAGTTCTATAGTTACCTTAAAAGGTATTTCAGTACAATATACCAGATGGCATGTAGGGGGATTGAATCAAGTGCAATGACAAGAAAGTTAGTAATTGAAGGAGAGAGGTAAATGGGAGATAAGTGAAGCAGCATTCATGATCTTTTTGCCATTGTCAAATCTGTCAGTTATTTTCACTTTTTCTTCCACTGTTATTGGTTTGTCCTTCCGCGCAGTCCCTTCCACTTCACCACTGCTTTCTTCTTGCTTCTGGATATCCTGGACTCTGATGGAGCACACAGTATACTGTATGCTAGCTGCACTATACAGTAAGCACACAGCTGCATGACTGTGACACATTGTGTGACAGACATGTGAACTGCTTGTGTGATTTGTTCACATGTGCAGATGTTCACAGTGCAAGGTTCTTAGCTGTGAACATTTACAACTTGAATGATGGTAAGTCAGAGACTTACTGCAGGCTGTTTCTAAGATTTAGCATTGTACTGTAGAGATTTGGCCACGGCCATGGTGGAACTCAGGCGGCTGCACAAAGAAGCAATTCGCCTGCCCTCTTGGTAAGCAATTTCCTCCGGTGTGAGCCAGGAAGAGACCCAGTAGCATCTCCTGTGAGCCTACCGGTGCATGGGCTTGGAATCAAACATCCTAACCCCCTCTCCCATTAGCAACTGGGGACAGAGGTCTGAGCATCTCTTGGGAGGATAACTGTATGCAATATAGCAAATATGGGGGATCTCCTATATCTTCTGTTTGAAAGCAAATGTTGTTTTCACTGTTTTGTTTCATTATGATTAATTGCTTTACTCTATTCAGTATTCTCTTTTGATTGGTTTTATAATGTTCTGTTTGGTTTGATTTTGCTATACCTAATTGGCTAGACAACTGTTGTGAAGATAATAGGATATACTGTGGTACATATTATTGTTATCCCGGTAACCTGCTGTGAAGTTCTCTACCAATTTCACTGCACTGTCTCAATTGGCTTTGTTCTGTCTTGTTCTGTTGTATTTATACTACCTTCAAAATAAAAAAAAAGAATTGTACTGTAGTAATGAAACCGGGTAATATGATTCAGCCTCTTTTGTATGATGAACAAAATATTGCAGGTATACAATCCAAATGGCAGGTAGAAAAAGTTATGTTTATTGATGATCATAGGAAGCTGTATTCAAGACAAGGCTGTCCCAACAAAAAATATAGCACAGCCAGAAAAAGGTGCAAGGGTAATGGAAAAGGCACAGCATATGGCAGTAGCATATGGGTCAAGCCAGGCTTTCAGAATTTAAAGACCAGGGACTTGCACTTAGGTGTCTTCCCATGAACCTCTAGGTGTGATTGACAGGAAAGATTGACAGGACCTGTGTTATGTCAGGGGCTGTCAACATGCATGCTTATTCCAGAATTCACTCTGACCTTAGTTAATATGTGGCATGTATTGCATATTTATGAACCCTTAATGTGGTTGAAGTAGGGTGAAGGTGACTTACGTTATGAAGGTTATGCTAGAAGATCCAAGTCCACACACCTGTGTTCTCTCTTAGACCATCAGCCATCTTCTGAATCTTTGTTATCCTCTTAGGACAATGGAAGATGGAGTGATGTTTTAATTTAATTTAACTAATTAATTAATTTTTGTACCAGGAATCAAACTCAGGACCTTGTGCTTGCCAGAAAGGCACTTGTGCCACTGAGCTATATCCCTGGCCGTTTTAATTTTATTTATTTATTTATTTATTTATTTTTTATTTTAATTTTAAATGGATGAAAGGAAGTGCCTTCCTCAGCTCCAGTGTTTGTGTGAGGCGAAAGTGATAACCACTACACCACGGGAACCACTTCCAGTGTTTGTAATTATACTATTTCCCTCTGAGAGCTCTGGTTCCCCAAAATCTTTAAGAGATGTTGAAGGAGGAAGTCCCATCTTCTGAAGCTACTTCTGGCTGAATGCAGGCATTGGCCCTACCTACACTGAGACCAGGAACCCTTGTTCTAAGTGATTTTAGAGTTCAAGAGGACTGAGTTCTTCTCTTCTGAGAATTTTTTGATGAACCATGAATGTAAAGGTAGGTTCTGATTTTGAGTTAGAGCCATCACCAGTAGTTTAATGGCTGTCAGAGAAGAAACAAACTTGCCTAAGAGGTTAAGCATGTAAGATCTAAGTACTAAGCTTTATGAGAAAGATTAAGAAAGGTATCTCCAGGACAGTTACCAAAATGCTTAATTCTAGGTATTTGCACAGGATATCTATGACTCAGTTCATTCTTCACAGAGAAGCATGACCAGGCAGTTTCTGTGCTGTATGTCTCACTATTTTAGATCTATTGACATGGGAACTATATCCTCCATTTAGTGACAGACCTAACCCTCTGTTTCAGTGGTTAGAGATGTAGTCCCCTATGCTGTATGGGGTTGCTGCTCATGAATCTGTTTGGCTGTGAAGGACAGCAATACTTGGGTGAGTTCGTTTTGGGCTGCCTGTCAAGATCTTAGGTAATTGCTGCTGATAGGAGAAAGATGTTATTAGCTTTAAATTCACACATAATCTATCAGTTTATTATCTTTATTAGAAGTAGTTTTTGAATAATCCACAAGGCTTCCCAAAGAAATAGAAAAAAGGCAAAAGAAGTTGTGCTATAACTGATGACAGAGATTTTTTTCAGAAATAATACAGAATTTAAAAAAAACAGTAAGAAATCACTAGTTGATAAATTACATATTGTCCTCTTAGAAATAGTGTTCCAGTTACAAAATTAAAGCATACAAAGTAGACATTCAAACAGTGAGACTGCAAACAAATCTGTTCAATGATCTAACAAAAACTTAGTAATATGGTTATCAATCCTACACACTCAAACATACATGCAGTTATATTTTTAGAGCACTTCCTTTTCCTCTCTGTTTTACAATAGCAATTACACATTTTGGATTTTTTTTTTACTCCTGCATTTCTTACTACTTTTTACACTAGAGACACAATGTGATATTTATAAATATGATTCTTATTTATTTCACTAATGAGGATAGTCTCAAGTTGTCTCCATTTACCTATGAAGGCCTCAAGATCATCCTTTTTTATAGCTGAGTAATATTCCATTGTATAAAAATACCACATCTTTTCCATCCACTCTGTGGTTGATAGGCTTCTTGGTTGTTTCCAAGATTTACCTATTACAAATTGTGCTGCAATGAATGTGGGTGCACATATATCTCTGTGACATGACCTTTTCAGTTTTTTTGGGAAAATACCCAGGTGGGGAATAGCTGGGTTGAATGGAACTTCCAATCCTAGTCTTCTGAGAATTCTTCATACTGATTTCCATAGTGATTGCACCAGTCTATACTCCCACCAACAGTGGAGCAGTGTTCCTTTTTCCCTGCAGCCTCGCCAACATTTGTTATCAGTTGATTTCTTGATGGCAGCTATTCTTTCCAGAGTGAGATGAAATCTCAATGCTGTTTTAATTTGCATTTCACGAATGACCAGTGATGGTGAACATTTCTTCATGTATTTATTTGCCATTTGTATATCTTCATTTGAGAACTGTGTGTTCATCTCAGCTGCCCATTTTTGGAGAGGGTCTTTGAATTTGGGGGGGGCTTGACGTTTTTCACTTCTTTATATGTTCTTGATATAAGTCCTTTGTCTGAGGGGTTGCTGGCTAAAATTCTTTCTCATTCATGGGTTTTCTTTTTACTCTATTGGTGATTTCTTTTGAAGTGCAAAAACTTTTCAATAACATGAGATCCCGGTTGTTGATTCTTTGAAGTGTTTCCCGTCCAGTTTGCGTTTTGTTCATGAATTCTTTGCTTACCCCTATGTCTCCAAGACTTCTGCCTACCTTGTCTTCCAGTAGATTTAGTGTTTCTGTTTTAATATTTAGGCCATTGATCCATTTAGACTTTAGTTTTGTGCATGGTGATAGGCATGGAACTAGTTTCAGTCTTCGCCATGTGGAGAGCCAATTTTTCCAACACCATTTATTAAAGAGGCTATCCTTCTTCCAGTGAACATGTTTAGCCCATTTGTCAAATATCAGGTGGCTGAGTGTCTTTGTAGTTGTGCTTGCATCTTCTAATCTGTTCCATTGATCCTCAGGTCTATTTCTTTGCCAGTACCATGCTGATTTTATCACTGTGGCTTTGTAGTATAGTTTTAAGTCAGGAATTGAGATACTTCCTGCCTTGCCTTTGTTGCCCAGAATTGCCTTTGCTATTCTAGGTTTGCTCTGTTTCCAAATGAATTTTAGGAGTGTTTTCTCTAGATCTTTAAAGAATGTCAATGGTATTTTGATTGGGATTGCATTAAATCTGTGTAACAGTTGTGGGAGTATGACCATTTTCACAATGTTGGTTCTTCCTAGCCAAGAGCAAGGAATATCCTTCCATTTTTTAATATCCTTTTCAATCTCCTTTTTTAGCATAGTATAATTTTCAGCATATAGGTCTTTTACATTCTTAGTTAGGTTGATTCCTATTTATTTCATTTTTTTGGATGTTATTATGAAGGGCAATATTTCCATAATTTCTCTCTCAATGAGTTTTTTGTTTGTGTACAGGAATTTTATTGATTTTTGAGCATGGACTTTGTATCCAGCTACACTGCTGAATTTGTTTATTACCTCTAGTAGTCTTTTAATGGAATTTTGGGGGTCTTCTATATAGAGTATCATGTGATGACAGAGGTCTTAATTGTAGTAAACAAGAGACTAGCAACACTAGCCACACAATTTACTTAGAGGGTTCAATGGGGTGGGTGGTATTTTTTTCAATGAAAGGAAGTTTGAGATTGTCTGCTGGTTCACAGATGCATGAGGTTTGAGTCTCTGTTTTTCATCTTCTGGTGTCTCAGGGGGCTTGGGTTTTACCTCAGAGTGGTAAATACAGCTATCTATTTCCTATACCTTAATGGAAGAATGAATAGTTAATAGGGTGGTGTAAGGACCCTTCCGTTTGAGTATGTGTTGGTCCTAGAGTCCATCCTCCTTTTGGGTCTCGATTAGGACCTGGTCACCAGCATGGACTTTGGGCTGACATTTATTGTTAGTCCTTTGGAGTTGAAGGGCCTTACTTCCATGTTCCTGGAGGGCCTGTTGGCAAGTTCCCAGAGAGGTCACCTGTGGAAGGAGCTAGAAGTTTCAATGTCAGTCAGATGTCAGAAAGGGCCACCTATATAAAGCATCTCAAGTAGGCTGAGATTGTTTGAACTTGAGGGCCACCCAAAGTCTCGCTAAGGCATTCAGAAGGAAATCTAGCCACTTAGGTGGTGTTTTTTTTTTTTTCTTCCCCACAGGTTGGCTTAGGTTCACTTGGGAGTTTGACTGGCCCTCTTGACCTTTCTTGATTAATGGGGTTTCCATGCTGTGTGGACATGATAATTAATTCCAAATGCTTTGGTGACTCGCTGTGTGATCTGGGATATGAAAGAGAGTTCATTATCATTCTGGATAGACCAAACCTAGGGACTACTGTAACCATTTACCAGTTTACCCAGGGTAAACTGGGTAAACTTATCCTGAGCCTTGCTTGGGCAGATGTCATTTCAACCACTCTATTCTTTTGTTAAATAAATTTGATACAGTTGTCATTTTAATATTCTGTGTTATATTATCTTACAAAAATTAATTTAAAAAATTGCAATGTTCAGTCATCCTTTATTTAAATAATTGGACTGGTAAATGGTTAAGAAGGACTTTTCCCACCTCCAAGGCCTGTTCTTTTTTTTTTTTTTTTAAATTTCTCTCTCGGGCCAGGCATGTAGCTCAGTGGTGTAAGTGCTTGCTTAGCAAGCACAAGGTCATGAGTTCAATCCCTGGTACCAAAACAAACAAACAAAAAACAACAACAACTTTAATTTCTCTCTTTTTTTATTTTATTTTATTTTTATTTTTTATTTTTTTGCAGTACCAGGGATCCAACTCACGACCTTGTGCTTGCCAGGCAGGTGCTTATGCCACTGAGCTAAGCCCCCAGCCTCTAAGGCCTGTTCTGATCTGGTGGGTAAAGCTCTATCCACTCAGTAAAGGTGTTAGCGCATACCAAGAGGTTTGTGTACCCCTTATACATAGGCAGATGAGTAAAATCTGTTTGCCAGTCTTTTCCAGGAGGCCCCCATACCTCTGCACTGCCTCAAAGGAGAATTGGGGAGGATGAGTCTGTGGATTATGGAAGACACACTGTACAGACCTGGGTAGAAATGGTATGGACTCCAGACCCTACAAAGAGTCTATGTGCCTTCACAGTAGTGGCAGCTCATTCTAGCTGCTGTCTTATTTTGTTTTGTTTTGTTTTATTTTATTTTATTTTATTTTATTTTATTTTATTTATTTTATTTTTGGAGATAGGGTCTTGCTATGTAGCCTAGGCTGGCCTTGAACTCATGGAGATTCTTCTGCCTCAGCCTCCTAAATGCTGGTATTATAGGTGTGCACCACCATGCCTAGCTTGGCTGCTTCCAGTTTAAAGATTGAGTTTGTGGCCCTTGGATTGCCTTATAGAGCTTTGGCTATTACTCCAAAATAGGGTTTCCACATGCAATCAAGAAAACCCTGAGTTACTGTTTGTACGCGAAAGGGCTCAGATGGCAAATTGCCTCTGTATTCCTTGAGGACAATTGTCTTTGTCCTGGAGTTAAGACATATCCAAGATATGTCACCTTTTACTAAGAAAATGACACCTTATTTGGGATACTTTGTAACCTCTTTTCTTTAGAAAATTGAGAATGTTAATGGTGTTTTGTCAGATAACTCCTTAGTGGGACTACATCTGAGGAAGTCATCTGCATACTGTAATAGGTCTCCCTTTTCAAACTTTAAATCTTTCAGGTCTTTAGCTAAAGCATGTGCAATAGTTAGAGGCTATCTCTAAAACCCCAAGGGGAGACAATCCAAACTGTCTTATTTGTGGTAAACAAATCTTCCTGTTTGAAAGCAAACAAGTATAATGCATGGAGTTAGGTCTCAGGGATAGAAAAGAAAGCATCGTTGAGATCCAAGGCAGTGAACCATTTAGTGTCTCTGAGGTCTGTGCTGAAGAGAGTGTATCTGCCTGCTATTAATGCATGAATAGGTACCACTGCTTCACTGATGGCTCTGATTTTCTCCAGATGGTTTGATTATTGGTAAAATAGGTGTATTGCACAAGGACTGGCATGGCACCAGTAACCCTGTGACCAAAAACTTATCAATAATGGGCTATAATTTTAGTCTAGCTTCCCCTCTAAGGAAATGTATTTTCTGTGAGAATACAGGTTAAGGTCGTTTAGTTAAATGACTGCTGGAGTGGCCTTGGCTTTCCTTGGTGTGCTATCATACCGTGCTTGGGGATCGACTGGCAGACAGGCCTGATGGGGTCAGGCTGCCTGAGTCCCTTACAGCTAGGATACAGGTTTCCAGAGGTTTGAATGTCAGAGTGGTCCTGAGTAGGAAGAGTAAATCCAATCCCTTGTAGGGGGAATTCTGGTATCTCCATAAAGGCATGTTGGAAAAATAAAGCTTCTAAGCAGTAATCCGAGTGGGGGTAAAGCAAACTGTCCCTCAAGAACCTCAGCAGCTTTAGAGTGGGATGAAAGCTCACCCCAGTCAGAAGCTATAATTCAGTAAGATAGCATCAGAGAGAATTTGTTTGCCTTCCACATCTAGAGTCATTTGAAGTACCTGTGAATTAATTCTAATACTCTTGGGTAGGAAGCTTGCAGGCCACCCTGGGTACCATCAGTCACTATCCAGGTCTTCCTCCCTGGCCAACATGGTGAGGGATGACCCTATCTCTCTTTGGAAGCGAGAGGAGTCCTTTTCCAATGCCAAGGGTCTTCTTCTATGTCCTGACAGGCCCATCCAGGGTTCAGCAGTTTCTGAGGCATTCCTTTGCTCAGTGCCCCAAATGCTTGTGCTTGATGCCCTCTGACTTGCCTCTTCACTCTTTGGATTACTTCACTTTTCCCTAGTGCTGAGGGCTTTGTCATGAAGTTTATCAAGTAGGCTACCTTGTTTCCTTATCTACCTCTCAACTTCATCATGGTTATTAAAGACCAAATAGACTTCATCACCCAGTTGACTTATTTTGGTTTGTGGGCCCAGTTGGAGTTTCTGAAACTTTCCCCCATTATCTGGAGCTGACTTATAATAAAAAACTGCCTTAGGATCATTCGGGGTGCCTCTTCAAGCTGAAGCTGCTAAGCTACTGGGTTTTCATCAGGACCTTGACTGTTAGACCTGAACATGTCTTAGCATATAGGTTTGGGCATCTGTTGTGTGGGAAACAATAGCTCTGCCTTTTCTATCAAGCAAGAGAGCCTCCATTTTGGATTCTAGCCCATCCTACCTGTCCTCCAACACCCACGAAGTTATGAGAAATACCTGCTCATAGCTGCCTCGGAACATGGCTAACAGCTAAAGATAACTTATCAACAGCCAAAGACTTTCAATGCCTCATACTCTCCACCTTCCCTTCCCTTAATAACTCTGCTCAGCAATCCTTTGTGCTGCTTAAACTAGCCAGTTGGGATAGATTGTAAACCTTCAAAGCAAGTAATGGGGAAAAATGTCAACTGCTTCCTGCATGAGGGATAAAGGGGGCAACCCTCCTTTGTCCTGCATGCCTGCTACCTCATTTTTGGGGTATGCTCGTACCCTTTTGCAAAAAGAAAAGCCTTGCTGAGATGTTGCTATCTGAGTGCTTTATTATCTTCGCCGACAGATTGAGCCTGGAGGTTTATTCCCATCACCTGGCACACACCAGCAGAGGTGGCCTTGGTGTATAACATACAACTTTCATTTCACCACTCCACCTGCTGTGTTATAATCCTACCCAGGCCCCTCTTGGGACCCAAATAGCATAGCAGTTGACTGCTTATCAGAGGGTGAAGCTGTGACAGCTTCATTGTTAGCCTGCTTTGCAGCCCTTGTTATCCTTTTCCTGTGTACTGCTGTGGAGCAAGAGACCTGGGTGAACTGGACACCTTGCTGGGTTAGATCAAAAGCCATTGTTAGGGTATGGAAACCATCAACAGACTTTTCAGGAATCTCAGTGCATCTACTCAGTCTTTCCTTGACCTGCTGATTGTCCATAAATGAAAAAGAGACTTGCATCCGGACAGTGTGATCAGTGCCTGTCACTTCTTGAAGGGGTAGAGCAGTGGCTGGCTTAGATGTTGAGTTCCCTGAACTACATAGCAAGACCCTGTCTCAAAAGTAATTTTTTTTAAGCTTGTAGAATCCTAGGAGGCCTGTTCCTGAGTTAGTCCCTGACCCATTAATGGGGCCCTGACAAGGGCATTTCTGATTGTTCCAGAGCCTTTGAGGAACTGTCATGACCTGGTAAGGCTGAATTCTTTATAGGTCACAGAAACCTTATAGAGCCTTTCCCTTTGTTAGTTTCACATGAAACCTGAAAGGGCACCTTCTAGATTGTGTTTAATCCATTTTAACTTTTACCAAAGTGTCCCCTGATAAAACTGAACTCCCTGGGGACTGGACATCTCCAGCCCTGTGTGGGCTTGTGCACCACTTTCCCTTTTGGACCTCAGAGTCTCTCTCTGTCCATGAAGAGTCCATACACAGAGTCCACAACCAGGAGGCCTTGCTCAGATTCCTGTTTAGGGAGGGTAGCAATCATCTTGCTCAACAGAAGCTCAGACCTGGGCAGTTTCCCTGCAGATGTGGCTCTCAGCCCCTGTGGTGAAGAAACAGTCATTTCCACAGATGATATTCCAGTAACTGCCAGTCTTAAACAAGACCTTCCTTGGGAAAAACCTCATTCCACCAAATCAAGCTCCAAAGCACACACCTCTGGTGAGAAAATTTCAAGATAAAGATCAACCACTAGGTAAATTCAGTCAGCAAATACACATTACACGTCTTTTTTAGATAGGGACATAAACTTAGCCATAGTTATCATTACAAAAGCAAAAGTGAGTAAAAACAAAGGCACCAACAAACAAACCCCCTAGCAATAGGGAATCCAAGAAGAAACAGCTATTGGTGGGCGTTAGGGCCTGGAAGAATTTGGGCTGGCTCTGCCACCACTTCTTGTGCATTCTTTGGCAGCTTGAAGGGGAAGTGGTGGAAATTTTTAAATGAACAAATGGAGGGAAGCAGGGTTGGACGGAGGGGAAGGCAAAGGGGGAAAAAGAAGAATCAAGAGGTACTATGTACAGGTATGCAGTCCCTACAATGAATGTGATCTTTATGGATATACCAGTGAAATTAATTAAAAAAAAAGAACTTTGGAAAATTTGCCCCCCTGGGTGGGGGCAGGACAGATGTTACTCTTCCAGTGCAAGCAGGCAGTGTACTTCTCAGCTCCACTTCCCTGAGTTATTTAACACCAAAATCTTATAAATTGAACACTGATTGACAGAAGCCTGGGGGTAGTAGATGGAGGGCCTAGAACTGCTCCAGAGAGAAGGAAGGAAAGTGACCTTTGGAAGGAAAGTGCTTGCTTCAGTGTGACCATAGGCAGTCTCTGTGGCGCTACAGGTCAGGTCTATATGATGCCTACTGTACTCTGCACAGAAAAGCAACAAGAGTAAAGGTAGGCAGGCCGGCCAAAAGCTTCAAGGGAGCAGCTTGGACGCCTCTGTCTAGGATAGAAAGTTCCCAATAGAGGAATTTCTTAAGGTCCCTAGTGAAGTATGACCATCAACACAAGTAACCCCCCCCCCCCCCCCATCAAGGCTGTAGCACTTGCTTGCCTGCTGCTTCCATTTGGCTTGGCTCAGGTCCATCCCTGCAGAGACTGAGTCACAGCCTCTGAGGTAGAATTTCCATGTTGCATGGACTGACAAAATACATACCCAACTGTGTGGCAGGGACCCTTTTGTCCTGCACAAGGCAGAAGCCTTTTGCTTTGCAATTCAGTCCTCTCGGAACAGTCAGCCACACATCCTGGGAATTTGTCCCATGTACCCCCAACAAGCATCTTGGTTGCTTGTGAAAAGGAGATGAGAAAAAAGGGAAGTTACCTCTTTTCCTGGCTGGGTTGCCTGGTTGCTGACATCTGCTGAAGTGTCTTGATGCCTGGTGGTCTCTAGGCCACTATTCACTATTTGGTGAGGCCTTCAGTCCACACTTACCAAAAGGTACCTATGCAAGGGACCAGTATAATCCAGGTTCTTTGGTGTGAAGAGCCAAGAATTGCAGGCATACAATCCAAACTGAAATGAAAAACGTTACAGTTTTTGAAGATTATGGGGAGTTATACTCAGGGTAAGTCCAGGCCAACAAAATAGTATAGACAAAAAAAGGTGCCAGGGTGAAAGAAATGGTACAGCATGTGACAGCAGCATGGGTTTCAGAATTTAAAGGCGAGGTACCTCCTCTAGCTAGGTGCCTTCCCTTGCCCAGTCTCTCAATGTCACTGACCGGAATGATTGACAGAGCTTTGTGTTATCATAGGGACTCTCTCTCTACACACACACACACACACACACACACACACAGGTTCATCCCAGAATTCACTCAGATCTTAGTTACTGTATGACTTTTGGTGAGTATTTATGAACCCTAATATAGACAGCTAAGTTACTTAGAAAAATTGTAGGCAATGAGACAGAGCTTGGCCCTGGAAAGGTCAATGCAGAAAAACAGCATCTGGAGGCACATTCTCTGAAGGCCAGGCATCCAAAGAAGAGGAGCTACTCATCCATATAATTTCTCTAGGGATGAACAGCAGTGATTGATATTTTAAATAGACATCAGTCACCTTGGGGTGGAGGACCAAACCTCCTTAAAGCACTGCTTCCAGGAAAGTCCTTGTCCTTCCTGTGTGCACTTGCTATGTGATTTGCTTCCCAATTTGATCCCCATTTAATCAGTATTAAGTGACTATACTTGTTGTAATCTTTTTCTTTTCTTCTTTCTTGTTCCTCTTCACCTCCTTCCTCTTCCTTTTCTTCTTTCTTCTTCCTTCTCTTCTTCCTTCTCTCCTTCTTTCTTCTTCCTCTTCTTTTCCTCCTCCTTCTTCTTCCCTGCTTTCCCCTTCATTTCCTTCTCCGTCTTTTCCTTCTCATTCTCTTCCTTCTCCTTCTTCTTTTTCTCCTTCTCTTTCTTCTCCTTCTCCTGTTCCTTCTCATCCTTCTTCTCCTCCTCCTTTTCCTTCTCCTTTGTCTTCATCTTCATCTTTGTCTTTGTCTTCGACAAGGTCTTGCTATGCAGCCCAGGTAGGGCTTGAACTCACAGCCTCATGCTTCAGCCTTCTGAATGCTGGATTACAGGTATGCACCACCATGCCTGGCTAATCTGTACTTTCACGCATTGTCACCATTTATTTTTGAAATGTTTTTGTTAATGAAACCACATTATTATTATTATTTTTTTAAATCGGTACTGGGGATCGAACTCATGACTGTGCACTTGCAAGGCAGGCGCTTATGCTGCTGAGCTAAATCCCCAGCCCACATTATTTCTTTTATGCAATCTGGATTTGCTGGTTGCATTCATGTGGTGCCACTTAATGTGTTAGTCTGTTCTTGTGCTTTTTGCAAATTGGTGACGGACAGGGGGTCATAGGCAGGAAAGGATAAAATAAGATCTCATTAAGTTTTATTAAAGAAATTAATAGGAAATCTTATGAAAAGAAGCTCTTGCCTGCAATCAGAAAGACAAAGTAAAGAAACAGAAACCATACTTGGAAAGATGCCAAGTGACACAACTACATAAACATTTAGCAGGGATAGTTGACAGGTAAAACATTGATGTAGCCAGGAACATGAAAGACCAGAATAACCAGCACGTCACCCTTACCCAGTATAATACAAAAGAGACAAGGGCCAGCCACCTAAGGATTCTTATTTAATATAGAAAAGACACACACAACTATATATTTATACTTACTTGTATATTCCTGTTATGGGAAAATTCCCAAGTCAAACCAAATGGAAGACTTTGTACCAAGGAGTTAAGAAGGCAGCATTTAATCTTCACACTGGTGGGCTGCTGTGGTATAGTTCCCAAAGGCAACAGCCCTGAGTTAATAGAAATCTTAGTTTATATAGAATTTAGAAATGAGAGATATAAAGCAAGTGATAAAGCAAGTTACATAAAGGTTACATGCATTGAGTCATATTGACAGGCTACTCATGAACTTTGTTTGGTTGTTGAAATGAAGGAATTGTTTATTGTAGTATAGAAACATTCTGGGAACAAGGGAAGGGAGCCCTTATAGGGTGAACATAGTATAGAAACATTCCAGGGGAGGAGACCCGTACAGAGAGAGCATAGTTAAAGGTGTCCTTGACTAGCCCAGGGGTGCCTTAAGGTATAGACAGTTACTCTGATTCAGTGCTTATCAGAGGTTTGCAGGTGTCAAAGTCAGTTGAAGTCAGAAGCAGAAACATGGTCAGAGATCTCTAGTTTGTATTATGAAATATCTATAAGTTTGCTAGTTTATAAACGTTTGCTAGATTATAATCGTGCCCCAACATTCTCACTTTAGTATCAGTGTACCACTGTACCAGATACACATTTCCCACTTAATTTCTAATGCTAAGTTGCCTTTTTATGAGGCTCTCCATCCTACACTTATCCATCACAAAAGGGCAGGCAGGAATCAAATTGTCAAAAGAATGTAGACAGAGGTGACCAGGCTAAGTTCACAGACAGAGAGCCAGTCAGATTGCTGCAGGCCAGGGTACATAAGTGTGGGGCAGGAATACTGGCCTTAATAAAAGGAGCTGAAGTCAATGACCCACAGATACATTTGCTTTCTGATGCCCTACTCTTCCAGAGTAGTTATCTTCTCTTTTGTCTAGCTCTTTTCTGAATAAACCATCTTTATTTTAAACACTGTCTCTTTAATTCATTATTAGTGTGGAGTTTATGATCCCAGAAGGATCCTGATAGTCATGTGTTTCAGCAGAATAGTGGCATGGCATGGTGTACACCTTGAGATGTGACATTAGGCAGTAGAGGTGTGATCACAGTTGTGTTTGATTTGTTTTTGCAAGACTATTTCGTATGTGTTGTTTTCCTTCATAAAGAGGCACATGTCTTGGTTACTTTCTCACATTGCTGTGACAAAATACCTGACACCCCAAATGAAGGAAGAAAAGGTTTATTTAGCTCACAGTTTGTGGAGGTTTTAGTTCATAATCAGCTGGCTCCAAGGCAGGGTGGCTCATGGCAGAGGGCAATAGTTTATAGCAATGGAAAACAGCACAAACAACAAGAGCAAAAGAAGAGGAGCATGGGGAGAGATGGAAGAAAGTAAGAATCCTGGTACTGTTAGCCTGTCACTCATCAAAAGTATTGTGTTTCCTTCTGGGACAGTCAGGGACTTAAAACTTTATTTTGCTAAAAGGTGTAAGTCTTCACTTGAGCCTGTAGATGCCCAGTGGGTAACTAAAAATAGTAAAGCTTGACCTTCATTGTAAATCCTTTATTACTGTAAATCTTGAAACAAATCCCTCCTTAGTTCTACATATGTGTATGTTGATCATTTAGGGAATGTCTGTCTAGGAACTGCCAGGACACTGATTAGCCCTGAGTTTACATGATCTCATTTACCTTGAAGACTGAGGACACCAATATAAAGGAGGATTTTTAGGGACATTCAGCTGCATGCAGAAGTCTTCAGCCCTTGTCCTAAACTTGTGATCACCTGGATTCCAGAAAAAGCAGAGCCCTATATGTCTGAAACCACCACAGAGACAGCCCTTTCCCAGCAATAGAACCACCCCTCAGCCATGAGGAGTCCAGAACTATAAAACCAGAATTCAGAGAATGGTCACCTGACCGCTAGACCACTGGCTGGCCTCAAGCTAACCTTTTGGCTTTGCAGGGTGCCAGTCTGAGCCCCTTTTTCAAAGTGCCACTTCCAGCTGCTTAACCTGGAATCCTTTCCCATTTTTCTTCCCCTGTTTGTAAAGTGCCAGCCTGACCTTCATCAGTTTCCTGAGCTAGAGTTCCTTGTCACATTGTTTTACTTTCTCATTAAATTTTTTCCTGTACATTTGTCCTTTGGTTTTAATTTCCATTATTACTAAAAGCAAAGAATCATCTTACCTGGCAACAATTAAATAATTGAAATTCTTGTATAATGAAAAACTTCCTTTACCAACTAGTTTACTATGCCGAGATATACAGTGGTACCTTGGTTTACAAACATACTTGTTTACAGTTTGGTTCACAAACAAGTGTTTAGCAGAAGTTTGTTTCTGTTTGAGAACTCTGCATGGGGTGATGAACATGACCATGGCCATCATTTTTTTTTTTTGCACAAACACAAATGTGGCCATTTTCCCCAGAACTGTGGAACTAATTAAGGTCATGAACCAAGGTACCACTGTAGTTTATACAGGAGGGCATAGTAAATTGCTAGTTTTTTGAATGAAAATATGGATTCACAAAGATGATTTAATCATGTCAACATTGGTTACAGTCTGGCATGTGTTACATAGGTTAGTAAAATTATGATTATGTACTGCAATGAAATACTAACTTTTGAGTTGGCACTATAGGTCCTCTTTGAAAACGAATTATTTTACTTTAGAGAAATAATCTGAACAGGCACTTGGCAGGGGAGGTGAAATTCTTTTTTTTTTTTTATAATTTTGTTTAAAGAGAAAAAAACAAAACAAAATAAAACAGAATAAAGGGTAGCAACCATACAGTATTACAAGGAAAAAAGGAAAAGTACAACAATAAAACCTAAGAAATTATTACTTGACTAATTACATACTGACTTCTTGGAAATAGTTGTTCAAATTACAAAGTTAAAGCATGTAAAGTAGACATTCAAACAGTGAGACTGTTAACAGTTCTG
>PVJX010035223.1:0-18351 GCA_004027295.1 Dolichotis patagonum | reverse complement strand
CCCTTTGAGGCATTGCTCCCATGATTCCCATTTTACACATGAAGAGACAAGCCCAGAGAGATGAAGTGACTAACCCAAGGTCACACAGCTGGGAGATGGTAGCACAGGGGTTTAACTCAGGTCATGAGGCCCACATTCCTAACCACTGGGCTGCCCTGCCCTGTACATCCTAAAAGGAGGACCTGAGCAAAGGAGGAAGGAGGCAGGGCAAAGTCTGCCCCTGCCCTTGCTGTCCCAGATGCTCGGCCCAGTGCAGTCCCAGTCCCCTCGGTGGAGTCTGGCTCGGAGAGGAGCCCTGGTGGCTGCCCAAGGGCCTGGGCCTGGGCCTGGGCCCTCCCCTCCCCAGGGATCCTCAGGGGTCCCCACAGGGCCTGGTGGGTGGAGGACGTCGGGGCCTCATCACCAGTGCTCCTGATTTATAAGCAGGGCTATTTTTTCCTTTGCAGCTGCCGCCATAAACCCTGGCGCCTCCCGGGAAAGGGGGGCGGCTGGGGGTGGGGGTCCTCAGGCCTGGAGCCAACGCCAAATCCCTCCTGCTATTTCTGAGCAGCTGGACAATCCTGAGATTAAAACCTCCTGAAAAAAATGTCAGATCCCTGTCCTACCCCGGACTGGCTCTGTCTCTCCTGCCAAACCAGATAAAGTGCCACAGCCACTGGAACACAGGTGGACACAGTGCAAAGCGGGTCCACCAGACAGCCCGGCCCCTGTCTGGTCCCCAGCTTGGTCAGGCATGAGACGAAGGGCTGGTCTAGACCACAGGGTCCCCAGCTTCAGTGAATGCATGGTAACATCAGTGTCATCTGCAGGGGGACCCCAGGTGGCCCCAATACCTCTAAACTGCAGGCTCCCTGCAGTCACTTCAGCTCAATTTTGCTGCTACTTAAGGTCCACTGCTCCAACTACTGGCTCAGCGACCATCGGTGACTTTCTTGGCCTTCGTGAGTCTCCATTTTTTCCCACCTATAAAACAAGGAGCAATACTGACCATTTCATTAAGCAGGATATGAAGAAGGAATAACATAATAGCAGTTGTTCAGAACAGCTTTATTTGCAATAGCTCCAAACCAGAAACAACACAAATGTTCATTCACAGAAGATCGGATAAACAAACTATGGTACATCCACACAATGGAATATTACTCGGCAATAAAAAGGAGTGAAATATTGATGTGTCCAGTAACGTGGACAAATATTGAAACATTTATGCAGTGTGAAAGAAGCCAGACCAAAAAATAGTACACACCGTGTGATTCCCTTTATATAAAAACCCAGAAAATAAAAGCAAATTATAGTGACAGAAAGCAGATCAACATTTGCCTGGGACTTGGGAGAGGAGTTGGAGGAAAGATGACAAAAAAAAGAAGGAGGGGTCACAGAGGGGTCTGGGAAAGTTTTGGCTGTGATGGGCACATTCAATATCTTGACTGATGGTGTTTTTATCAGAGTACACATAGGTCAAAAGTCATCCAGGATAGCCAGGTGTAGTGATGCACACTTGTAGTCTTAGCAATCTAGGAGGCTGAGGCAGGAAGATTATAAATTGGAGCCCAGCATGGGTGGCCTCCTGCCTCTCAAAGATAGAAAGAACTGGGACTTGCAGCTCAGTACAAAGACCTTGGGTTCAACCCCCAGTGGTTAAAAAAAGATCAGATTTAAACCTGAGCATTTTGCCACTCACGCTTTAAATAAAGAGGTTTGTTTTTTGTTTTGTTTCATTTTATTTTAAACCCTTCCCACTACGAATCATTATCACTGCGTCAGAGTGCTCCATCCATTTCCATCTCCACTATCACATCGCCTTGGGTCCGCTGGCAAACAGCGCCGCCCAGTCCCTGGCTCGGAGGACATGCTCCTTAGATAGCTGAGGCTGGAAACCTGGACCGCTTCAGAACCCTGAAGGTGAGTTCGCCCCTCCTGGGGCAGACTGGACAGCACCAAACCTCTGTGATGAGAACCGAGGCAGCCCAGACCCACAGTGACCCCGCTGAAGGGAGACAGGGCTGGGCAGAACGAGGCAGCAGGCCAGGAAGGACTTGGACACTGCCCACCCCACCTGGGCTCAGGGGCTTGGCCTTGGGCCCTGCCCGTAGGCGCAGAGCTGCAGAGCTGCCCGACCGAGCTGGGTCTGAACTCCAGTGGGGCTGGGCTGTGTGCGCCCAGGTGAGCCGCCGCACCCCTCTGAGCCTGCTCCCGCGTCTGTGAAGGACGCTGCTCATCACTGAAACTCCCCCTTCCTGGCCCTGAGGGGTCTCGGGGGTGAGCATTTTAACAGCTCCCGGGTGTTTCCCAGAGTGCAGGGTAGAGACGCTGCGGTCCATGTGGGGCAGGACCGCCCCGCTTCACACACGCGGAAACAGAGGCTCAGGGAGGCCAAGCAACTTCCTCAAGGCTGCACAGCTGGAAAAGAGCTGGGACCAAGTCAGAGGGAGACCAGTGAGCTCCACGGCAGGCAGGCGGGAAGACGCCCCAGCACAGGGGTGCACGCTGTCCCCTCCTGCTGCTCTGGGAGCCCTGGGGTGGTGGGAACGCCCCGTCCTGGCAGCATGCTGGGCCCTGGGGACCCGGGGCACCATGTGCCCTGCCCTCAGTGCTGCACTGCCGCCGGCAGGCCAGCCCACACCCCAGCCCAAGAGAAGGCACCCTTGATCTGTTCCCTCTCACTGTTCCGGCTTGCTGCTCGCTCGTTACCCCGCTGCAGCTGGGGAGCAGATCAGAGGGGTCCAAGGCCCTGCTGCCCCTGCTGTCCCTGCCCCAGGCATCATTCATTCATTCATTCATTCACTCCTCAGAGGAGAAGTAGAGCCCAGCGGAGGACACAGACTCTGGGGTCAGACCTGTGAGCTGGCCTGGCTCTGTGACCTGGGCACCTGAAGGCGGGACAGGGACGAGGAAGGAACCCGGAGGAGGAGACACATAGGCCAGAAGTGAATGGTTGTAAGGGATTTGCAAGGCATCCAGAGACAGGAGGGTGGAAGGGCGTTCTGGGCGGAAGGAACAGCAGCTGGAAGTGCTCAGAGATACAGGAGAGTCCACTCCTGTCCCGATGCTCAGGTCACATCCTAGCCCACCCCACCAGCCTCAAGGGACACAGCTGTGGCTAAAACATCCACCCCGTCTTCTGGGGTGTATTAGTAGGGGGCTGCTGCCTGCGAAGCTCACCCCTGCCTGCCCCCCCCCAAATCTCCAATGTGTGCTGCTGTGTCTTGAGGTGGCTTAGTGCACTTCCCAGCCACATCCAAGTGCCTGAGACCCCAACAGGAGCTTGGGAACAAGGAGATCGGACCAGAGAGGCCAAGCAACCTGGCCGGAGCCACACAGCACACCGGTGCCGGGCACTCCTGCTCAGCATTACTGCTGCTGTTCTTGGCTGGGGCTGGGCAGTGCAGGGACAGGGAGGGCCCGTCCCCGCTGAGTTAGACAGAGGCCATTGTGTGTGGTGAAACCTGAACCCAGGCCCCCTGGGCACCGTTGGGGGATGTGCTGGATGCAGGGGAGACATCCTCCCTGCACCCTCCCTCCTGGGACCCAGCACAGGCTCCCAGCTCCAGCCACATCTGGATTCCACCTGGCAGCTCCGAACAGAGGAGGGGGAGAAGCCACCCCAGGAACTTGCCATCAAAGATGAGGAGCTGGGGGACAAGGACAAGGGCGGAGGCCAGCTGGGGCCAGGGCCTGCAGAGGGTGCCTCGTGGGTGGCGGTGTCTAAGAGCTGTACTGTGCCCAGCCTTCCTCCTGCCCCTGCTCTTGTCCTCAGGGAGCAAAGGGTGGTGTCTGTCTCGTGGTCACGATGGACAACAGAACCACACATGGAAGCCACGCCTGCGTGACTGGCACCCCAAGGGGCGCCCACACCCCCAGCTTGTGGGGCATTTGATCTCTCACTACATATAAACTTGGTTTGTTTTGTGGTGCTGAGGATGGAACCTAGGTCCCTCCCAGTGACCTACATCCCCAGGCCACGTTTTATTCTTTATTTTGAGACAGGATCTTGATATATCACCCGGGCTAGGTTCAAATTTGTGTTCTTCCTGCCTCAGCCTCCCAGAGTGCTGAGATTACACGTAAATGCCACTGGTACCCAGGTAATCTTCTTGATCTTTCCCGCACCGATCTTCCCCTTCAGCCTCTAAGACCTGATGTCACTGCCCACCCCATAAAGTTGCCCCCAACACTTGAGCAACCCCTCCCCAAAGAGCCACCCCCCTCCCTCCAGAAGACCAGACAGACCCAGGACAGACTCAAGGTTTATTATGCTGGTGTGTTACATCTCAGCACCTGGAGGGTTGTGCAGAGGTTGGGGGAGCCCCACACAGAGGAGTGGGGCAGACTCCCGCAGACGGGACAGAGCACGGGCTCCCTGTCGAGGACAGAATGCTGTGGACATAGACTGCCAGGCCTCATGTGCGAGCAAAGGGCCAGTGGCCGGCACCTCCTGCTCAGGCTGGGCGTCAGAAACCAGAATGGGGGTTCCTCACTAATGCAGCCCCCTGGCTTACAGAGGGCTTTGAGTCTGACGGGCAGAGAGGGCTCAGCGCATGCGCCCCAGCCCAGGCGCAGTAGGGGGATGAGAGACCCAAGTAGAGGCGGCTTGGGCCCCCAACTCGAGAGCAACCGAACTTGGGAGCACCTTTCGGGAAATGAGAGCAGTATGTTCCAGAGGGAGTTTCGCAGGATTTGCCCCTACAGCTGGTTCAGAAAGCAGAGTGCTGGCGGGATGTAGCTCAGGGGTACAGTGTTTGCCCAGCATGCACGAGGACCTGGGTTCCTACCCTGGCACAACCCAAAATCAAAAAATGCAGCTTTGAAAAGGTTAAGCAAAGCCCCAAACCGCGTCCAACAGGAGCGTCTACTGTGGGGCCCGTCAGAGCTCTGGTGAACAATCGGGCAGGGACGGGGAGGGAGGCAGCCAGCGTGGCCTCAACTCATTTGACCTTGGAATCTTGTTTCCACGGAGCCTCCAGGAATCCTGTCTGGGAAAGACTCGCTTAGAGCCCTCTCTGGATACGTGGAGGGGTCCCTCTCAGAGGCGGCCTAAATAATCAGGTCCACCTCGCAGCTACGGCACTAAGCAGAGACAGAGCGAGCCTGAAACATCTGAGATGAGGAAGACGCAAAGAATGGATGGCATTGCAGGTTGCTTCTGCTTTGTGAGCCCCAGGCGCCCCAGCACGTCCACCCAGTCACTCCCCAGACTCCTAGATTGTCCGTTTTTCTTTGCTGTCTCTATGAAAAACAGCAGTATGTGCTTCCTCTCGGGGGCCCTCTGACCGTGCTCCCCGCCCCGTGTGGCTGATGTTGTGGCCGTTGGCTCGTGGCACTCGTGGGCACGCATCTGTCCTCCACCTCCCCTGAGAGCTGGGCTCTGGGGTGGAGCCCACAGGGCTGCAGAGGCAGTAAGTGCTGCTGGAACTGGGAGGGATTCCTGGGTGGACCGCAGACCAGCTTCTCCGGCCGCTGCAGGACGGGACCCGCTGGGGTTAGCACCAGGTGGCGGCCACAAAGCGGTGCGAGGAAGAGGTCAGGGCTGAAGGCCTTTTCATGCCCAAGGAAGTGACCACCGGGGCCCAAGAGTCAAGGCCAGCAACTCTGGGCCTGTTAGATGCTGGGGGAGACGCTGCTGCACATGCAGGGACCTTCAGGAGAACCCGCTGGCCCCTGGGCTTCCTGGCGAGACGAGAAAGACCCTTCCGGCTCCTCAGGGCCCTTGCTGGCTGCTGGAGCGCCCTCGTCCACAGCTGAGCATGACTCCTCCAGGACGTCAGGTTTCTGCTCCGGGCTCCTGCTTGCCTGGGCTTCTGAGGCCACCTCCTGGCTGCCCTGCACCCCTTCCTCGACCTTGCCCTCTGCTGGCCGGGCTCCCTCCCCGCTGCCTGGGGCAGCCCTGGCAGGAGACTTGAGGTTCTGGGTGGCAGCCAGGATATCAGCCTGCAGCTGCTGGGAGGAATCTAGGGTCTCCTCGGGCCGGCTGTCAGGAGCCCTGTCGGGGACCTCACTGAAGACACGGGGGCCCCCGGCCCGGTCGCTCTGATCCACGTACTTCTTCTTGGGGAAGGAGGAAGGGTAGTAGGCCGTGGACTTGTGCCTCTGGCGGGTGATGAGCGCGGCGCAGACAATGAACATCAGCAGGAAGGTCAGCGAGCCCACCACGGCGATGAGCATCACGTACTGGTGGAAGAAATCCACGATGCCATCCAGGAAGTTGGTGGGGGGCGACGGGCCCTCCGGGGATGTGGGCCGGGGCTCCACTGATGTGGGGCTGAGGGCCGGGGTCCGGGGCGGCGGGGCGCTCGGAGAGGAGGCCGATGAGCCCTCTGCATCCCCGCTGCCCGTGTCCTCCAGGAAGGCAGCAGGCAGGGACACGGAGAGAGCCCACGTGGGCACGGGCGGCAGGAGCAGCAGCAGGGAGAGGAGGAGGCGGGGGGCCACCACAGAGATCATAGTGCCCGGGACCTGCGGGGAAGAGGAAGGAGGAGTGAGAGGGTAACCCAGGGTCTCAGGACTCAGAAACAGGACTCACCAGCCCCAGGGGCCGCAGGGAACACAGGCCCAATCCCAGCAAGTGCTGCCCGCTCTGGCTCTGGAGGCCCAACGTAGCCTGGACTCTGCTGGTTCACACCTGGCGCGCACACCATGCCTTCTTCCTCGGAGGCCCAGGAGGGTGGGCTGCAGCTGGTTCACCCCAGCGTCTTCTGGGGTTCACAGCACATCTGTACATGGCATGTGCTCAGTCAGTGCCTCTGAACGGCCACAGCTGAATTAACAATACCAGCTTCCGCCTTCATGGCTTTCTGTGTGCCAGCTGCCACAGTTAAGTCAGGTGTTGTTGTTGTTCTTGTTGTTGTTGTTGTTGTTGTTTCGTTTTTTGGAGACAGGGTGAGACAGGGTCTCACTATGCAGTCCTCAGTCCACTATCCTCCTCAGTCTCCCAACTGCTGGGATTACAGGCATGAATTCTGATACCCAAAGGGAGAGGTGTCCTAGGACTATCCCCATTTTTCAGGTAAGGAAATTGAGGCTCACAATCACTAATCAAGGAAGAGCTAGGGCTGGATCTAGGCATGAATGAAGGCGGAGTTGATGGTGGGGCGGAGTCACTGACAGGGAGTGAGCAACGCCCTCGCCCCGTGCAAGGCCTCGGCCCTGTGCATAGAGTGGCTGCAGTGACTCCATGGCCACATCCCAGCTTCTCTCCCCAGGTTTTCTCAGACCTCCCCACTGGGGCCCCAGCAGGTCCCCCTTCTCCAGAAGTTTCTCAGTCTCCGAGCTCCTCAGAGGGCCTGGATGCAGGGTCATCACCCACAGCTGCCCCTCACCTCCAAACTCCAAGCAGGCCCCCCCGAGGGACCCCCAGGGAGCCCCCTGTGCTGAGACAAAGCCATAGCTGCTGCCCTGCTCTGCCATCGCCCGCTAGATGGGAACCAGATGAGCCCGTGCCTCCCGCCCGCCCCCTCCTCACCGCTGGAAGGCTGCTCCCTGCCTGAACCCCCAGACCCCATCTGGCCCAGACAGCTCTGCTGATTAATAAATTCCTCACGGCCCCAGTTTATGGAAGAGCTGGCTTCTAAAACACGTACTCTCCTCACTGCCGGGAGACCGGGTCGGGCTTCAGACAAACCCAGAGACTTGTCACATGTCCTTGCCGGGGAGACAGAGGGGCGAGCAAGTTCCCAGCTGGAGAAGGGGCTGAGGGTCCCGGCTTCTTTACTGCAGGTCACATTTCCAACGTCTACACCTCAGGTCCTGCTCAAAGACACAGGTGACAAGCCAGCCCCTCAGGTGACACCGAAGACCCAGGAGATGAGGTAGGATGGAGGCTGGGCATTTAACGGCTTGCTCCAGGTGACCTGAGGCCTCTCAATTCCCGGGCTGTAGTCATTCAGTGTCAAAGGGGGATTAGATTAGACCCAGGACCGCCCTCCAAGGACAGGGACAATTCAAGTCCTTTAAGTAAAATGGTGTGGGATTTGTATCAAACCCACACACGTCCTTCCTTGTTTTTATTGTTTTGTTTTTGTAGACAGGGTCTCGCTATAGATAGAGCTCAGGCTGGCCTTGGACTCACTGTGTAGCCCAAGCTGACCTAGAACTCATCACAGCCCTGCCTCAGCCTCCCGAGTGCCAGAATAAAGGTGAACACCTCATGCCCAGCCTCTCCTGTGTATTTTAAATCACCTCTAGATGACTTTTCACACCCGACACAATGTAAAAGCTACTTAAATGATACTATGCGGTGTTATTTTCCTACTGCTACACTTTCGTTTTAATATTTTGTATCTGCAGTTTGTTGAATCTGCAGCTGGAGAAACCAAAACCTCAGAGGGCTGTCTGTACTGACCTAAATGTGCTCAAACCAGCTCAGACTGCAAAAACATTTCTCCCCTGTGCTAGGGATTGAGCCCAGGACCTATGAGTGCTCAGCAAAACCTCCGCCACTCAGCCCTCAGGACCTCATGAAGAGGAGCTGGGCATTCCCGTTTCCTCAGGGATGACTCATCCGAAACTCTTCCTGGATTCCCTGCTACAGAAGCAACTGCCCTAGGTTCAGAGGCAGCCAGTGACCCGCCCAAGGACACACAGATGGCTCGTGACAGAACTGGGATTTAAACCATCCTCCATCTGACTCAGAGTCCACACACGCACTCACCAAACCCAGGCAGGCCCAGGAAGGAGGTGGGACCCGGTGGGCATCAATTCTCAGCCAGAGCCCCTGGACTTTGTCCCGCCAGTCACCTGCCTGCCTGGACTGGAGTCAGCCCCTGAGAGACCTTTAGCGCCATGATCCTCAGAGGCTGACCCCTGGGGAAGTCGCCAGGTGGCTGCAAAGCGGTGGGGCCGGGTTAGCGCCCTGGCTCCCCGAGTCTGGCTCTGCCTCCCGCCTCCTCTGAGCCTCACTTTCCCCATCTGTAAACGGGCAGCAGCGTCTCTGTGTGTGCGCGCATGCGTGGCAGAGGTGGGGTGACCACAGACCAAGCCTCGCAGCCGGGGCCGGATCACGGGAGGGCAGCTTACTCGGAAAGGTGGAATTGAGGGGCAGAGGGCTCCAGGAGCAGCCAACAGTGTCCCCTCCTACACCAGTGAATGACTGCCCTCATCTGTGTGTGAATTTACCCAGTGTCTTCTCCACCCCAGCTCCCAGAAAAAAACAACTTTTTAACCCATAGAGTGAAATTTGCTCAGCTCTGGTCACAGGAATGCAGGACCAAAACCACAGACATGCACACATACACGCGCTCGCTGGCCTGCGTGCGTGCACACACACACACACACACACACACACACAGGCATGCACGCGGCAGTGAGTCAGAGAAAGCGTTGGGTAGAGGACAGGGAAGGGGGCCCTATAGATTATCACTGGTTCTTAAAGGCTAAGATCCCAACACAACTCTAGAGTCCCCAACTCCACTCAACTCCTGGCTCCCCGAGAAAGGTGGCGGTGAGTGCAGGCACATAGCTCTACGCAGAACCAGCCAGGCCTTGAGGACGGCTGTGTGACCCTGCGTGGGCCCCTGCCCTCTCTGAACCCCAGTTCCCAGTGTGCGGAGTGGGAGAACTAGCCTGGGCCGCCGCCCTCCCGTTCCCACACCTCCTCCTGGGGAGCGGGGTCTGGCCTCTGGGTCCTCTTTCAGGGGGACTCAGAAGCTCACCCTGGGAACTGGGTGAGGCCCACCCCCTGCGTTTCCACCCAAGAGAAAACGCAGGCGCGGGGATTAGTTAGACGTGGCTGCCCGGGCCAGCGCAGCAGCCCTGAACGCAGAAGCAGCTGGAATGTCCAGCCATTGCTGGGCCATGCGTGTCACCTCTCTGAGCTTCAGTCCTCATCTCTGTGCCATGGCATAATCCCTGCACACAGGACAAGACAGTGCGAGTGCACAGTAGGTGCCAGCGAGCAGGGACCAGGCCAGGTCCCCAGGAGACCCTCTCACTCGGGTTAGCTCTTTTAGGGGGAAGCCACCCGCTTGTGGTCGTGATCATGCAGATGATGCAAATCCTCCCGGGGGGCCTACGTACCCGGAGACCCAGACTGAGGCCGAAGGTCCAGAGCTGCTGCCCCACCCCCACCAGAGCCTGGCAGCCAGAGGGGGAGGGGCACCCACCAAACCTGGCTTCAATTAGTGATCTGGGGGAGGGGGTCCAGGCTGAAGCACCGTGCCCGTCTGGGGCCAGGCGAGGACAGGGCGCTGGGCCCCTCGGAGGGGAGGTCTGGGAGGGAAGCGGTTCTGGGGGCTCAGAACTCAAGCAGATACACACAGCAGTGGCGGGGACAACCACACACAGGGCACCCGCCACGGACTGGGTACAGCACGGTCCCCCATACTCAGACAACACACAACACATGCAGCGCATATCCCGACGCGGGACAGGACTGTCCCCCAACACCGTCCCCCGAGCCTGGAAGCAGCCCCTGGCGACCACTGACTTCAGAGCAGGCGCCCACACCCCTCCGGCGACCCCAGCGGCCACTCCTGAGGCAGCGTGCTCGCCCACGGGCACACACTGCTCCACGGTCCGTCCTGGAGCTGCAGGCTCCGGGGATGGGGACCCGCCAGCCCCCCCCCCCGGGGACTTACTAGTTCCCACTGCAGGGCTAGGCACTCCCCAGGTGGACGAGATGAGCGTCGGGCCGCCTGGCACAGTCCCCACCACTGGTGCCGGCTGCTCTGGCTGGCGCCTGCCCTCCTTGTCCTCCGTCCTCCTCCGTCTCCCGCGGCTGGGCTGCAGGGCCAGCTTGATTTCATTAAGAGAGTTTGGGGTGGGGACAAGGGGCGGGCGGGGCTGTGCCGGGCCACACACATTCCCCCTAGATGGCTGCCGCCGCCTCACTTCCTCCCTGACCTGGGGTCCCCGAGGAAGGCTCAGACAGACAGACAGGCAGGACTGTCCAACCATGCTTCCCCAGAACCGACAGCTGGGGTCCTGCCTGCTCCCCCTCAGTCCCAGGGCTGAGGTCAGGGAGGCCCCTAGAAGTGAGAAAGAAAAGTCCCCATCACTAGCTCCAGCTGTGACTCAGATTCCAGGCTCCAGCCTTGGGGTGCAGAGCGGGAATCAGAATGTGTTGAAGGGAGGGCAGGCCTGAGGCAGGGAGCTGAGTTCAGGCACCTGGTCTGCTCAAGCCCTTCCCCTCCAGACCTCCGCACCCCGTTCCTCTCCTAGGGCAGGCGGGAAGCTTGCTGAGCTCACCCTGGCCCTGCCATGCTGAGATCTGTAGCCTCAGAAGGTCGGTTAGGCAGGAATTATGGACCCATTTCACAGAGGGACGAGTGAGGTGGGGTGCACTGAAGTAGTTCAGTCAGGGTCCTGAAGTGAGTGGCGGGCAGGCCCTGAGGCCAGGATGACCGGCTGACTGAGGGATGCAGAGGGCCGGCAGCCACTTACACTCCTGCATGCATTCACAGACCGTCAGTACTTCCGCAGGGACGGTGCTACGCCAAGCGGGTTCCAGAGGGCAAGCAGAGCAGACCCGGCCTCTGCGAGCCCACAGGTGTGCAGACATTTACCGACCACTCACAGGAGAATCCGCTTCCCAGCCCTAATCCCTTGGCTCTGGGAACTGAGCCCAGGGCCTTTGCTCTGATCTGTATCCCCCCCCCCCCTTTTTTGGACACGGGGCCTCACTGACTCATTAAACTGCCCAGGCTGAACTCTAATTTGTGATCCTCTTGCCTCAGCCTCCCAGAAGGCTGGCATTATAGGTGTGAGGTACCACACCTATTTTAAGGAGGTCTTCAGTAGCAGAGAGCTCAGGCCCAGGGCTCAGGAGCTCCAGGTGGAGGCTGGCACACTGAGGGAAGGAGCCAGGGAGGTCATCCTTGGGCACCGCAAGGCGCAGCAAGAGGAGACCCTAGAAAGGCTCCCCAGGGGAGAGGGAGGGACAGGTGCTGACGGGTAGAGCTGTCAGGCGCCAGCATCAGAATATGAGAGTGGGTTTCTTGTTTGTTTGCTTATTTTCTGTTTTTTGTCTTTTTGAGACGGGGTCTCACTATGCAGTTTAGGCTGGCTCACTCTACAGAGCCCAGGCTGGTCTCAAATTTGCAGCGATCCTCCTGCCTCGGCCTCCCAAGTGCTGGGATTATAGGTGTTCGTCACCACACCTGGTTTATGAGAAAGGCTTTTACCCAGGAAGTGGTGGGAGCCAAGGAAAGTTTAGAGCAGGGCAGCAGTGAATAAATGGTCTACGCCCACCATGGAGGAACCCCAACTCTGGTTATGGTTGCTTCTTGCAGTGGTCCCAGCTACTTCTCACCTTCGAGAGGTGGGGACAGTCATTTATTTGGAAAATAAAGACAGGGACTTTCTCATGCTGTTTTCTCTTGTGATCCTCCCAGACCCTGGATTCTGGGGGAGGAGGGGACACATCTCGCCTGTGTGAGGGTCCCATAGACATACAGGGACTTTCCCGCCTTTAGGACAACCAGGGAGGAGGGTCCCAGCCCCACCGCCTTGTCTGAGACTGGGCAGCAGTGGGCAGCAGCAGCCAGTCCTCCCTGGGACTCACCTGCAGTCAGTCTGACAGCCCTGGAAGATTGGAGGCTGGGGCACAACTAACCCAATCAGGGCCTGTTCCAGCTCCAAGGGCCCACGAGATCCCTGGGCCCAGAGACAGAGCTCTACCATGAGCCTCAGTTTCCTCATCTGTAAAATGGGAACAGAAAAGCCCTTGTACTCACAAGACCACTGGGGAAATGGGAGGATCCAGTGGACAGAGAAGGAGCCCAGGCCAGACACCCTGCTGTCAGGAGTCTGAAATGGGCCTTGCTGGGCTGAATGCGGGGCTCATGTTCATTCTGAGTGTTTAAGGGGAGAATCTGTTCTTTTGCCTTTCTTGTTTCTAGAAGTTTCCTGCCCTCCTCAGCTGCAGGCCTCAGCCTCCCACCTCCCTTTACAGGCTGCCTTCTCCCCGGCTCTCTTCCGCTTCCCTTTCCCATGTTTAAGTCTCTCCGTGATGACTCTGGGCCCCTGCAGAGACCCCACCGTCTCCCCACCGGGATCCCGAACCACACTTACAAACCTCTGTGGTGCTCCGAAGTGGCCCAGCCGCAGGTGCCAGGGTCAGGGCATGGAAGCTCAGGCCCACGCGTGGGGGGGGGGGTTTGCATCACTCTGCCTCCCACCCCGGGCTGGAATACAGTCGTGCCCTGGTGTCCATAGGCGAAGGTCCCAGAACCCTCGGAGACTACCACACCCCTTCCAGGGACTGCCCATCCGTGGTGCTGGGCCACCTCGCGTTCCCTCCCGTCCGCTTACGGTCACCTCCACGTGGCATTAACACTCAGTACCACCGACCGCTGAAGGAGCATTCGAGATCCCCACCTTCCGGGGATCAGTGAGGACGGGAAAAGGCTCAGCATCTGCCCAGTGCACAGACAGCTTTTTGGCCGTGTTTCCAATCCCCACCGGCCACGGTGAGGCGATAGACAGCCGGGGAAACTGAGGCTCTCAGCAGGCCCAGGCAGCTCACCTTCCCTGCACTGGCCCCTGTATCAGCACATCCAAAGATGCTGCCACCAGATCTGCAGTGTCTCTGAAAAGGCCTCTTCCCCACCCTTGGCCCATGGCAGACACAGCAGACACCTCCAGGGTCCCCCCAAGAGGGTGACACCATCTGTTGAAAACATCGTACTATTTTTCCTTTCCTGACGTGTGCACATGTATTTTTTTCTGGCAGACTCCATATTTACTTATATAGTACACACACGGAGACACGCACGGAGACATATACACACATGTGGTACACAGATACCCCAAAGACACACACGCCATACCCACATACACAAAGATCTGCACACATGCATGTGCACACACATGCACACGCAGAGGACACACACAGACACACGCCTCCTCTAAGCTGGATGTCCCCAGCCCGTCTGAGGCCAGACACCAGTCAAGGTGGGCACTGAGCAGAGGTGAGGGGTCTGTGCCTATCCTGGGCCACAGGTCAACGCGGGGTGAGGCTGGGCTCTCACCACAGCGGCGGGCCCTTGCGCTCTGTCCCTGAGACACTAACTTGCGTTCATATCATAGGTATCTCCTGAGACCCTGCTTGACGTCTCGCCCACCACTGAGCCCTGAGACGCAGTAACAAGCAATCACAGGCACACAGCTTACAGAATTGGTAGGAGATGCACAATAAATAAGCAAGCAAGCAGGGCTGGGGATTTAGCTCAGTGGTGTAATCGCCTGCCTGGCAAGCACAAGGTTGTGAGTTTGATCCCCGGTACCAAAAAAAGGAAGCAAACAGCCGACTCACTGAGAGCACACTGGGCTAAGCGTTGAGAGGAGTTCAGGAACTGTGGAGGAACTGATCATGGGGGTCAGTCTGGTTCCCCTCACAGGGGCTGCCCTTGAAGATGATGAGGGCGTATTAAGAAGGCAATGGAGCACAAGGCTTCCCAGCAACCAGAACAGCATGTGCAAAGGCCCTGAGGTGGGTCAGGACCACGGCACCCCTAGGGCAGCTCCTGGAGGTTATTGTCACTCAGGAATCGATACACCAGTTCTGCAGGAACTTTGCCTGTCTGTGCAGCCCTAACTCCACCATTCCTGGGACACAGAGCTCAGTGCTTCTCCGTTGTGTGAATAACCACTCCGATGTCCATTCCTGCACTTCTGGCAGAGCCTCATCCATCTCAAGTTTCATATTCCACGTTCTCTGGTCCTGGGATGTGTGTGGGGTCTGGCCTGGGCGCTCCTCTATGGCCTGCACCACCGCAGGGCACGGGCTGGCTGGACCTTTGCAGCCTGTAATTTCAGAGGCACAGGCTGCAGCCCGGCCCTCAGCCCAGCTCTGAGAGGTTCAGAGCCCCCGCCCTGTGCTCACGGTACAATTAGCAGCTGTCCCGCCCTGCTGAGCAGCCCCTGGCGCTGGCCAGGGAGGAGTCGGGGGAGGCCAGGAGGCGGGGAGAAACTTAATCCTGGGTCTCTGCCAGGGCCCTCCCTGGTTGAGCCTGGGGCAGCTGCCCTGCCCACCATAGCCACCAGCTCCAGCCCACTGTGGGTCCAGGGCCACTTCTAATTACACAGCCGCCCCTGGCGCCCCCCTCCCCCCGGCCACTGGGCCTGTCCTCTGGGCAAAAATAGCAGGGGCCTTTTATGTGGCCGCAGCAGCGTCTCCGCTGAGCCCTAGAGGGCTCAGGCGGCCTTTGGAGGGACCCTAGTGAGGCCACCTCCTGCCCGGTGTTCTAGGCCAGCTGGAGTGCCAGGTGTGCTGGGACAACGCTGCGGGCCTCAGTTTCCCCATCCATATGCAAGCCCTGCTGGCACAGAGAACATGGCCACCCCTCGGCTGGGCTGTCCCCTCGCCAACCCACTGGCGCCCGTGCGTGCTTTGCCTGAGCACCCTCCACCACCGCCAGCCCCAGAGGGGGACACGGCAGCCCCCTCTGTGCGCCCACGGGATCTAGGGCCTAGATCCTCCCACGGACGGCACCCTTCGAGGGGTATTGCGCTCCGTGAGCTGGGACTTCTCTGCGTCCGTGCAGGCCCGCACCTGGGCCTCTCTGCTCCTGCTGCCGTCTCTGGGCCGCCTCTGGCTGGGCCCTGAGAGGGTTCCTCAGGGCTGTGTGGCTGTGGGCTTTCATTTCTCTCTGTGAACACCAAGCAGCGGCTTGCTGGCTCACACAGAGGCCAGAATGGATAACTTTACAAAAACCACCAACCTGCCTTCCAAAGTGACTGCCATTTTCGTGTAGCCCTTGGCAGTGCATGTGGCTGGGGAGGGAGGGAGACGGGGCAATTCTTGAGGCAAGTGGAAAATGAATTGAGTATCACAACATCAGGGCATGGAGGAGCTGCCTCTGACCTTTCTGAGTCTAGGAAGGGAAACTGAGACTTGGCTCACGCAGTGTGTAAGGAGCTATCAAAGGTCTCCCTATTTCCCAGCTCTGACTAACTGCTCCCTTGTGAGAGTGGGTCAACATTCAGTCTTCCTTCCCTAGTGTAGGTCTCATGCTGAGCCTTTCCTGCCTCCGGGCCTTTGCACTTACTTTCCCTCAGCCTGGATGCTTCTCCTCCTATCTTTGTGCCTGGTAGAGGCCATCACCAACCACAGTCTGTAAAGTAGCCACCCAGGAACCTGCCCCTGCCCCCTCCAAGGGACTGTTTTTTATTTCCCCAACAGCAGCCCACAGTGTCCTGTAACCCTCCCTATTTTCCGGGTGATCTGTTTCCCTTCTCTCTCCCCTCCCAGGAGTTCCCTGAGGTGCAGCTGGTGTCCCGTCCCTGGTCACCTCCCAGCACCCAAGTCTGAGCAGGTGCAAGGCGGGGACTGTGTGTCTGTCAAATGGACAAACGCTTGATCACACTGGCAGACGCCAGCTGGTTCTGTCCTTTCCCTGGGCCTCGGTGTCCCCATCTGTCTAGCACGGCAGGTTGCACCCAGCCGCTCAGTGGGCGTTTGCCGAGCGCCTGCAGTGTTCCAGGCTCAGGAACAGGGATGCTGAGGCAGGCGAGGCCCTGACTGTCCTGAGGGCCTCACAATCTTACACACCATGAGGACTCGGGGGCCAGCAGGGGGAGCCCTGCGTGGCGCCCACTGGGGAGGGCCGGGCGGAAGTGGTTGGTGCTGGAAGCGCGCTTCCTGTGGGTTAGGACTCAAGCAAAGGTTTACAGAGGACCCTGCGCCCTTCTGGGTGGGCTGGGGTGGCCCGGCCAGCCGCACGCTCCATTACAAACATTTCCCTTCCCCGGGGGCCCTGCGGGCAGCCTAGAAGCCCCCTGGGGACACCATCTGGGTGGGCACCCCTCTGCCTACTGCTCTTGGGCACCGCTAGGGCCGTGCTACTCCTGGACGCCTCCCCTCCTGGCAGAGAGCGAGCAGTGGGCAGGGCTTGGGGTTGACCTCCAGGGACCTTGATCCCCCAAGTTTTGGGGAACTTCTCTGTTTTCTTGCTTTGCATTGCAGCCCTCTCTGCCAACCCCCCTCCACGCCTTTCCTTTCTGTCTCTCTCCCAATACTAAGCATATACTATGTGCCAGACACTCTCCAGGCACTGGGGCCACGGCAGAGGACCACGGAGATTAAAACCTGGTGCCTGTATTGTGGAGGAAGGCGCAGGCCGCGAGCAAGCCCCTGAGCGGTGTTGCAGCGTGGTGGCCGGGAGTCGGCCGGATGGAGGGAAAGCAGGCCGAGAATGGTGACATTCAAGCAGAGACCTGAGAGATGCCCCTGGGAGGAGGTCAGGGGGAGGGCAGGTCCTAGAGGAGGGAAGAGCCATGCAAAGGGCCTGGGGCCAGGGGTGCCTGGCACTTTCCTGGAGTGGCAAAAAGATTGGTGTGGCTGGAACAGAGGGAACAAGGAAGAGAGCGGAGGGTGTGGGGTCAGAAGGGACCAACACCGCTGGGGCCTCTGGGGGCGCTTACTCAGGGTTGGCTCACAGTGGCATGCGTGTGTGTGTGTGTGTGTGTGTGTGTGTGTGCACGCGCGCATGTGCCTGGGTGCGTCCTTTTCCGCTGCTCACACCAAGCCCCTGGTCTTCACCTGCCCCTGCACCCTTGCTCCTGAGGAAAGCAGCCAGGCCACTCACCCGCAGGGACCCGGCCTCCTCTGTGGCCAGTGGCCTTGGCACTCAGGCCCCTCACCTGAAAGGGGGACGGACAGCCGCACCCGCCCTGGTTCTTGTGAGAAGGCACCGAGCGTGCTTTGCACCTGGCCAGGACTCAGCGCAGTGCCCTCAGGGACGTGTGGGACCCAGACTGGGCCACAGCAGCTGAGTAGCACCTTAAGCCGAGGACTGGCACCAGCAGGGGCTCCATAAGGCTGAGGGACGGGAGGGGACAGAGCAACTAGCCACCCAGTCCCCACCCCAGGCGGGGGGCTGGCTGGGAGTCCTCAGGGGTGCCCCCAACTCTAGAGGGGTCCTGCATCCTTGAGGAGCTGCGCACAAGGACCTGAGACCCAACCTGCCCTTGCACCCGTGCCCCAGCTGGGCCCAGGAGTGCGTGCCATGGAAGGACCGGCCTCTGACCGCCTGCGGTCACCGACACCCGCGGGTGCTGGGGGCGGGGAGGGGCTGACAGCTGGGAACATCTGGTTTGAATTGTCGGTTGGAAGCACCAGCCAGGCAGCCAAGGAATTTGTGAGCTAATTTTAGGCTGAAAGACAGAGGGCTCAGCAGGGCGGGGTCTCGCTCCCCAGACCGCAGACACGGAGGCCTCCACGGTGCCCCTCGGAGAGTCCCTGCCTGCCTTGTAGCTGGGGACTCTCTGGGGTTGGCACTAGTCGCTGTCCACTGTGTGCCAGGCAGCCCTGGCTCCTCATATCCTCCAGAGGCCCTGTGAGGAGGAGGAAGATGAGGAGGGGGAGGAGGAGATGGAGGAGGAGGAGGAGATGGAGGAGGAGGAGATGGAGGAGGG
>PVJX010035222.1:0-18388 GCA_004027295.1 Dolichotis patagonum | reverse complement strand
AAATGAATACACAGTTCTCAGATGAAGAAATACAAATGGCAAATAAATACATGAAAAAATGTTTATCATCATTAGTCATGAGAGAAATGCAAATTAAAACCACACTGAGATTCCATCTCACTCCAGAAAGAATGGCCAAGATAGAAAACACTACCAACAACAAGTGTTGGAGAGGCTGTGGGGAAAAAGGAACTCTTCTTCTGCACTGTTGGTGGGAGTGTAGACTGGTGCAATGACTGTGGAGGTCAGTCTGGAGATTCCTCAAAAAGCTGGGTATGCAAGTCCCATTTGACCCAGCTATTCCGCTTCTAGGCATATTTCCAGAAGAACTGAAAACATCATACCACAGTGATTTATGTGCACCCATGTTTATAGCAGCACAATTTGTAATAGCCAGATCTTGGAAACAACCTAAGTGCCCATTGACTGAGGAATGGATAAAAAAGTTCTGGCATTTTTATACAATGGAGTACTACTCAGCTATAAAGAATGATCACATCGAGATATTTATAAATAAATGGACATGACTTGAGACCATTCTCTTAAGTGAAATAAACCAAACTCACAAGGGTAAATACCATATAATCTCCCTAATATGAGATTTGATAAGAGTATATAAGACTTTATGGTAAGCATGAGGCTCCATCTCATAGCTTCGAAGTCTTTCAAAGTTTTAAATCATCAGCTGGAATGGTGTTATCCTGTTTTGCTTGACTATATCATACGTGATGATATGAACAGCTGTTTTGAAGAATACATTATGACAGCTATTGCTGATTTAATATTATCCTTCTTAGAAGTCCTACCATGCTTTTTTTGTTCTATTACCATTGGTTCTATCTACCACATTGTGTCTTATTGGAATTTGAATATGTGTGATACTTCAAACAAATTTTTTTCTTTTTTATCAAAAATGAAATATTACAATACCCATTGATCATTTTCTGTTATTCGGTTCAGAGAGCCCTGTAATTCTTTCACTATATGCATGGCTTTATTCTATTGTGTTATGTTTGGTATTATTGTAATTGAAACTATGCTCAACTATAGCAGAGTAAGAGATATGGTGTTAGATACTGTTGATGTCCAGTTGACTTAATGTAAAGTACTGTGTTGCCTATGTTGTCCTGTTCTGATCTGCTCTGTACTGCCCCCTTTTGTTTTATTCTCTTTTAAATAAAAAAAACAAAAACAAAAAGAAGAGCAATCTCCCACCTCCATAAGCAACTGGCTGATTCAGAGGAACTCAGGCTGAGAGAATAGTAACTGAAGTAAAAAACAAACAAACAAACAATGCTTATATTGTTTGATTGAATTTGCAGGCTGAAAGCCAGTAGTCTGAGCATCTGTTTGGAGGATATACAGTATGCATTATAGCAACTGTGGGGAATTTATTTCCATCTGGCTTTTGAAATTCAATGTTTTGTTTCATTTTTCTGTTTTGTTTGATTCCCGTATCTGGTAACCTGAGCAACTATTTTGAAGATAACAATATGCAATGTAACAGCCATTGTTAATTCATATCATCTTGTTTTGAGAACCTACATAGCTATTTTTGTTGTAGTTTTGCTTTTGCTGTTGTTGTTGTTTTGCTTTGTTTGCTTCTTGATTTTTCTGTTTTTTCTTTTTTCTCTTTAAAATAAAAATTTAAAAATCTAAACACAATACATGTTAACATTAAAATATATATTATTAAATATAATTATATTATAGCATTCAATTCTAGCCAACATAGAATAACAAAGATCAGATTTATCATCCTACTTCAACATTGTTTTAAATGATAGGAAAAATATACAAAACAGTTCTTGTGACACTGGATGTAGGGTAACAAAAGTGATAATTCCTGAGAATCAAATGAAGCACACCCAACAACTGCACCAACTTACTAGCAAAAGCAGCTAACTTTTTTTAAAAAAAAAGGTCAGATTTGTATGTATTTTAATCTTCATGGATCATATAAAGTTACTAGATGATAGCACAGGTAGAAAAACCAAGAACAGTGTACAGTGTTGAGGAGGTATAGTTGGGGAAGCCAAGTTTCTCAGGACAAAAGGTACTGCAGAAGACCGAACCGCACAGAGAGGAAAACTGTAGGAATCTTTGAGGGTGTCCTGAGATATTCCGATAAATAGTAACCAGCTCATGTGGGTAAAGAAGCCACATACAGCAGAGAGAGTAGTATTCAGTCTCACAAAGGACCAAAACGAGTGCCAGTCCCAACAACCAGAATAGGATACTTCCTACTTCTTGGAGCACCCAGTTGAGTACTAAGAAGCACCTTTCCTCAAAGGAGGGAAAACTAATCTTGGAAATAATGCTGCTCTGGTTCAGTTTAACAAACCTTAAAAGCAAATGCTCTCTCTTCCCCCACCATGAGTCAAAAGGTTTTCAAGTAACACTACTGCATTCCAGAAAAAAGTAGTCAAGAATATTTTTAGGAATACAAAATTATGCAGGACCCTACAAGGTAAAATCCATAATATCTGGCATCATACAAAAGAAAAATATTACCCACAATGAGCAAAATCAATGAACTTGCGTTGACCCAGAAATAACAAAGATAATAGAATTAGCAGACAAGGACACTAAACACTAATCAGAAATGGAAAACTATAAGCCAAGTAATTTCATGAACATCAAGCAAAATATCATTAAGAAAATTATAACAAGACATCATAATCAAATTGCTTAAATCAAATGAGAAAGAGAAAAATCTAAAAAAAAACCTCAGAGAATAAAAAACATATTATTTACAAAAGAATAGGAGTATTTTTTGTCAGAAACAATGGAATCCAGAAGACAGAGGAGCAATATTTTTAATGTACCAAAAGAAAAAAGAGTCATACTAGAATTCTCCACTAAACAAGAATATTTTTTAGAAAAGATGACAAAATAAAACTTGTAGAGATATAAAAGCCAGTCACTTCGACGTGGATCACTTGTTCAGGTCGGACAGGAATTCAGGCGGCTCGAGGAGGGCGCCGTGCTTGTTGATCATATTATTGAAAAGTTTCTGCACTTCAAAAGAAATCACCAATGGAGTGAAAAGAAAACCCACAGAATGGTAAAGAATTTTAGCCAGCAATCCCTCAGACAAAGGACTTACATCAAGAACATATAAAGAAGTGACTGGCTTGAGCGGCCGGAGCGTGGATCTGAACAGCCCTGCATGCAGCTCACCTGGACCCGGCCCTGCACGCAACCCACCCAGAGGCACCGTGAATTCGCACCACAGCCATGCTGAAGTTGGAGGTCGGGGACCCCAGCAGTGCTCGGGGACCGGCATCAACCAACACGCAGTGAGTGATGGGAATAAGACCCTCCCATGGGAAGGGGAAACTCACTGGATGACATGTTGGATTTGGGCAGCACAGCCCTAACTCCATAAGGAAGTGGTTTCAGTTGGTTGCTCTCCTCGCCGAGCAGATTGGTGGAATTTTCTTGGACTAGGTCATGCCCCTGGCTGGGGCCCAATGGGTTGCTACAAATTAATTCCCTGAGATTGGTGCACACTGACACAGTGAAGGCCTGCAAAGGTTGACTGGCCAACAGAGGAGTAGCTAGCGCACACTGCCCATGGGTGAACTCTAATCTCTGATAGCCTATTGAAGAGGGCTAAAGCTCCTAGACTGCAACTTCTAGAGGAAATTTAACCAATAAGAAAAGGGACTGGGAATTTGTATAGAAGGAACCAAAAACATGATGAGAGGGAGAAATAAGAAAAAAACCCCACCCCCCAACCTTGACAACACTGATCCAGGAGAGGTAAATACAAAAGAGATTGAGGGCAGCAAAAATGCAACATCAAATAGCGTTAGCAGACATAAAGAGATATATTCCGGACCTCGTAAGCGGGACAAAAACGGAAATATTAATTCAAAGTAAACAAGAGCTAAGTAGATTAATAAAAGAAAGGCTGGGCACCTCTCAAGAAGACACAGACAGAAGAATGGAGGAACACAAATGGAGAGAAAAATTTAATGAAGAATTCAGAAAAAACCTGGAATCCATGAAGCAGATTCAAAGCGATTATCAGGAAACTAAAGACTCCACAGAAAGCTGGCAAAACTGCTTGAAAGAAACCAAAGATAGACTATCAAAAATTGAACACAGGCTTGCAATGTGGGGTCATGAAAGGGAAGATCTCTTAAAAATAACAAGAAAACAGGCAGTAAAGATACAAAGACTGGAAGACGACAAGAGGATCTATAACTTAAGAATAGAGTATGTGAATGAAGAAGCAGGAATCAAAATAGAGGAATTACAAAGGCAACTCACAGAAATTATTAAGGAAAATCTCCCAAGCATAGAAAAAAGAAATGATATGCAGAGGTATGAAGCATACAGAACTCCAGCCACCTACAACCCAAACAGAGCTACACCCAGACACATAATAATCAAGATCCCAGAAATTCAATATTAGAACAGAATATTAAAAGCCATCAGAGAAAATAAACAGATCACTTATAAAGGAAAACCCATCAAAATCATGGCAGACTTCTCAACACAGACCATCAGGTCAAGAAGAGCTGGGAGTGAAGTGATTCAAGCGCTGAAGGAGAACAATCTCCAGCCCAGATTGATGTATTTTGCAAAACTCTCTCTAGAAATTAATGGAGAAACAAGATGCTTCCATGACAAAGAGGAACTGGGAGAATTTGTGACCACCAATCCAACCCTACAAAAAATACTAAAGGACATTTTAGAAAGAGAGAACAAGAATACGAGTATTTCAGGAACAGTGGCAGAGAGGCCTCAGTGAACGGGGCAGACAGTGGAGTGGAACAGAAAAATAGAGTACCAATGGCCGAAAAATGGAATAGCAGAAATAAGGCAGAGAAGATTGGCTGTAATCTCTAGTATAGAGGCCCTCAAAATACTAACAGAGAGAAACACAGGCAGAGTAGATCAGGAGATAGGGTCTGTTGAGATGCTGTATTATAGGGAGACAGTGGGACCCAAAGCAAGCAGTGCACTCTATGGGAGTGAAAGGGGAGGAACTGTCTAAAAAAGAAGGCAGAGTGTATTGTTAATTGGGTAACAAGATTTAAAATTTACATTATTCTCATCACTCTGCTTGGATGGATTGCGTGCTGCTCCAGTTTGTCTACTTACACTAGACTTGAGGACATGGTCAGCTATCCCAAAAATAAGAGGACATATTATGGTAATCATCCCTAATTTTCTATCAACTTAATCTGAAGCCCTTTATAACTTATACTGTCTTATTATGACTGATCTTATTTGAATCTGGTTTTTTAGATTGCTACTTTGTATTGACTGATTTTATTTAAATCTGTTATGATTGATAGCATCAAGTCTAAGACTACAGGCAACTACACTGAAGATGACAAGATTCACTAAGATACCCACTCTGGCTTGATTATTACTTGATTTTGAAGTTTTATAATGTCTCCAATGCTTCATTTTTATTAATGTTGTTATACACTGCTGAGACATCATGGTAACCATTGTAGATCACCTGGTATTGTGGTTTTATGTGACTTTTTTGCCTCACGCTTTTCTAGGAAATGTTTTGTTTTATCTTGCTTTGTTTTGTTTTTACCTCTAATACAGAAATGATAGATATACATGTAGAGACTCATGCATGTGTAGAGCTTATAAACAGTTTACAAGAACCAACTATATAACACATGTTGAAATGAACAACTGCTTTGAAGAAAAAAAGATACTACAATATCCAGTGCTGATTCCATAATGTCATGATGTGAAGTCCAGCAAAACTATCACTTTTTGTTCAAAGTGATTCTAGCTTGCTTTGCCTTGTTCAAGTTCAACACACATTAATGTATGGACAGCTGTTTTGAGGAGAATGAGAGACTCTATGACAGCCATTCTTGGCTTCCCTAATGTCTGGTCTTGAAGACCTGAAATGCCCTCCTCGTCCTGCTCAGATCAATTCCATACTATGTTGTTTCATGTGAATTCCCTGTATATGACAATATGGACAACTATTTGGAAGAAAACAAGAGTCAATATGATAGAGAGTGCATAGCTCCAATTGTCTAGTTTTGAAATTTATGTCTCTCACATTGCTTTCTTGTGATCTGCTTTGTTCTGTTTTTTGTGTTTAATTTTACCCTTTTGATATAATTGCATGTATGTTTGAGTGTAAGATGGATGACCATATTTCTGTTTTTGTCAGATCATGGAGCAGAACTGTTAACAGTCTCCTTGTTTGAATGTCTACTTTACATGTTTTAACTTTGTAATTCGAACAACTATTTCCAATAAGTCAGTATGTAATTTGTCAGTAATAATTTCTTAGGTTTTTTTGTTGTTGTTTTTTTCCTTTTTTCCTTGGAATTCTGTATTGTTGCTACCCTTTATTCTGTTTTGTTTTGTTTTGTTGTCTTTAAATAAAATTTTTAAAAAAGAGGAAAAGAAAGTGCTCTAAAGTATATAACTGCATGTAAGTTTAAGTGTGTAAGATAGATAACCATATTACTAAGTTTTTATTGCAGCATTGAACAGAACTGTTTGCAGTCTCACTGTTTGAAAGCCCACTTTGTATGCTTTAATTTTGTAACTTGAGCAATTGTTTCTAAGATGACAATATGTAATTTATCAACTAGCAGTTTCTTACTGTTTTTTTTAAATTCTGTATTATTTCTACACTTCTTTCTGTTTACTTTTTTTTCTCTTTAAATAAAATTTAAAAATAAGAAATTGTAGCCAATGTGGGAAATACCTGCGACCCCACACTACTCACATTAGGAAGAACCCAGAAATATGTCAAGACAAAGAAGCAAAAGTCTGTCTTTGGCCTCTAAGCCAAGCAGAGCAAGTTTAGGAGATGGAAACACAGAAGAGATCAGGAATTGCACTCCTGAAGTTTCCAAAGTGATGGTAGCTAAATTAAAGAAACAACTTTATGAAAAAAAGAAAAAGAAATTAGAAATACAATTTCAGGTAAAAGAATTGCTAAGTACCTCTAAAGAAGACATAGATAAAAAAAGAGGAGCATAGGAAAATGTGGGAAACCTTGAATGAATGATATAAAAGAGATTTAGAATGCATGAAACAGATTCAAAGAGATATCAAAAAAATTAAAAACTCCACTGAAAGCTGGCAAAATTACTTGAAATAAACTGAAGATAGACTTTCAAACCTTGAAGACAGGTTTGTGATGTTGAAAGGAAAGATCTCTTAAAAATAACAAGGAATCAGGAAGTAACAACTCAACACCTGCAAGCCAATGCAAAGAAACAAATTTAAGAATAATAGGTGTCAGTGAAAAAGCAGGGGTCAACATGAATGACATTCAAAGTCTATTTACAGACGTGATAGCAGAAAACTTTCCAAGCATGGGAAAAATATGTGACATTCAGGTAAGTGAGGCATATAAAACCCCAAAGAGCCATAACCAAAATAGATCTACACCCAGACATATAATAATCAAAATCTCAGAAACTGAACACAAGAACAGAATATTAAAAGCTGTTAGGGAAAAAGAAACAGATCACCTATAAAGGAAAATGCATCAGAATCACAACAGACTTCTCAACACAATCAAGTCAAGAAGAGGTTGGAGTGAAGTATTTTAAGTCCTGAAAGAAAACAACTTCCAACCCATACTGATGCACCCCGAAAAACTTTTTTTCAATATTAATGGAGAAACAAGATACTTCCATGTCAAAGAAAAACTGGAAGAATTTGTGATTGGCAAACCAACCCTACAAAGAATACTGAAGGGCACTTTAGAGAGATATAAAAAAAGACATGGTTCCAGGAACAGGGAAGAATTACTAAGACAGGAATTGCTAAGCAAGGCAAGCAGTTGAATGGAGGGAAAATTAGGGAGCCAATGATAGGAAAATAGCATGGCAGAGATGATCCAGTGCATGTTGGCCATAACCATTAAGGTACATGGCCTCAATTTACCAATAAAAAGAAACACAGGCAGAGTGGATCAGGGGACAGGATCCACCAATGTGCTTTATACAAGAAAGACATTTAGCTCAAAAGGGATTCATAGACTGAAAGTCAGAGGACAGAGAACAATGCTTTTTGTGACAGGGAACCAGAAAGAGCTAGGGGTAGCTTGCCCATCAGCTGCACAGAGGATAAGAAAGACATGGCATTTTTATACAATGGAAAACTACTCAGCTATACTGAAAGATAACCTCAAGGCTCTTGTAGGCAAAAGGATACAACTTGAGATCATGCTCATGGGTGAAATAGTTCAAAGTCACATGGGTGAACATTGTGTTGTCTCCCTAATATAAAAAACTAAAGGAGTTAGTGAGATCCAAAATGCACAATAGATACTGTGAAAGTAAAAGGGGAGGAAATGTCTAAAAAGGGAAGGCAGTGGCCTTTGCTAATCTATTATTGAGCTTTGAAACTCATATTGCTTTCATTGTTCTGTTTAGTTTGGTTTTTTCTGTTCTGTTTTGTTTTAATTTTATTATATTTAATGGCATGAACAGCTATTTCAAAGATAACAAAATATATTATGATAGCCATTATTGATTTCCTATTATCTTGTTTTGAACCTTGTATTGCTTTGTTTTGATTTATTTTATTTTATTTTATTTTATTTTATTTTGTTTGATTGTACTATGTGTGATGGTATGGGCAGATACTTAGAAGATAGCAAGAGGCATTATGGTAGCCACTGTTGTTTTACTATTGTCTTCTTTTGAAGTTCTTTATTGCTTTCATTGTTTTGTTTTTATTGGATTTATTCTGTCTATTTTGTTTGATTTTATTATGCCTGATAGTATAAGCAATTATTTTGAAGATAACAAGAGGCATTATTCTACCTATTACTGATTTCCTTTTATCTTTTAAAATTTTTTTTATTTTAAAGATAGTAAAACAAAACAGAACAAAATGGAACAAAGCAGATCAGAAGAAAACAATGTAAGTTACACAGGATTTCAAAGCAACACAACAGGAGATCAACAGTGGCTACCGTAATGTCTTTTGTCTTCTTCTAAATAGTTGTCTATATCTTCACACTCAATGAAGTCATACAAAACAAAATAGTACAAAACTGATCAAAACTGAATAATGAAGACATTACAGGTCTTCAAAACTAGACAATAGGAAAATCAACAATAGCTACCATAATGTCTCTTCAAAATAGCTGTCCATAACTTCATGTATGTTGAAATTAAATAATATGAAACAGACTAAAACCACTCTAAACAAAGAATAAAATCACTACTGGATTTCACAGCATGACAATAGGAAATCAGCAATGGATACCATACTATCTCTTTTTCTTCAGTAGCTGTTTGTTTCATCATGCATAATACAATAATTCTTGTAAACTGTTTAGGAGAAGTTCTAGCCATGTATAAGCCTCTACATGTACATTTATCCTTTCTGCATTAGAGGGAAAAACAAAACAAAAGAAAACAAATTACTAGAAAAATAAGAAACAGAAAAAGACAAATTAACAATAGTAAAGAGCCCAAAACAATGACTATAAAGGCCTTCAAAACAAGGTGATAGGAACATAACTAAGGTTGTTATTTTACATAGCAATCTTCAAAAGAGTTCCTCAGATCACCAGACACAAACATGCACAATTGGTCCAACCCTATAAATGTTAAATGTTTTGTTCCAAGAACTAACAGAATTTGTAGCACAATCATTTAGCTATCTTAAGTGTGTTTATACAAATTTAGATATTTTTTCCTTTCCTTTCCTTTTTTCTCCTTTTCCCTGAGATATCATTTTTTTTCTCCTTTGAGCAGATTCTTACCCTTTCACAGTATTTACTGAGGATTTTGTATCTTATGTGCTCTTAAAATTTCTTACACTAGAGAGACTATATAGTATTTACATATGTGAGTTTGATTTATTTCACTTATGATTATGGTCTCAAGTTGCATTCATTTACTTATAAATATCTCAATGTGATCATTCTTTACAGCAGAGTAGTACTCCCTTGTATAAAAGTACCACACCTTTTTTATCCATTCCTCAGTTGATGGTCATTTAGGTTGTTTCCAAGATCCGGCTATTCCAAATTGTGCTGCTATAAACATGGGTGCACATATATCACTGTGATATGATGTTTTCAGTTCTTCTGGGAATATGCCCAGAAGTGGAATAGCTGGATCAAATGGGACTTCCAAACCCAGCTTTTTAAGGAATCTCCAGACTGACCTCCACAGTGGTTGCACCAGTCTACACTCCCACCAACAGTGTAGAAGAGTTCCTTTTTCCCCACAGCCTCTCCAACACTTGTTGTTGGTAGTGTTTTCTATCTTGGCCATTCTTTCTGGAGTGAGATGGAATCTCAATGTGGTTTTAATTTGCATTTCTCTCATGACTAATGATGATGAACATTTTTTCATGTATGTATTTGCCATTTGTATTTCTTCATCTGAGAACTGTGTATTCATCTCAGATACCCATTTTTGGAGAGGGTCGTTGAATTTGGGGGGTCTGATTTTTTAAAATTCTTCATATGTTATAGACAGAAGTCCTTTGTCTGAGGGACAGTCCATTAAGATTTTTTCCCAATTTGTAAGTTTTCTTTTCACTCTGTTGGAGATTTCTTTTGACATGCAAAAACTTTTTAATAAGATGAGGGATAGAGTTTAAAGATGGCAGACCTAGAGCTAGCAGGATAGGGAGCCTCTCTGAGAGAGACAGCTCAAATGCCAGATTAGAACACCCTGGAGAGATCCAAACAGAGGGAGATGGGCTCTCTAAACCCAGAAAGAAACTGAAGGGAAAGAAACTGCTTGAATACGAGATCCTGGGGCTACCATTAGAGAAGCTAAGATCAGCAAGCACTGCACTCTCCCCAGCTGCCTGAATTGGTGGCCTAGATCCACTTGAGTGACTGAACCAGCACTGAAGTGACTGACTTGAGTGGCCTGAGCCTGGAGCTGAATAGCCCTGCGCATGGCACACCCAGAATCAGCCTTGCACGTGACCCACCCAGAGGCACTGTGAATTTGTGCTGCAATCGCACTGAGGTCAGAGGTTGGGGAGCCCAGTAGTTCTCGGGGACCAGAATCAACAAGTGGTGAGTGATGGGAAAGGGACCCTCCCACAGGAAAGAGGCAACCAACTAGATGACATATTGTAGTTAAGCAGGAAAGCCCTGGCTCTGTAAAGAAGCAGCTTCAGTTGGGTGCTCCCCTCACAGAGCGGATTGGTAGAATCTGCTTGGACTGGGCTGGGACCCAGTGGGTCAACACAAATCAATTGGTTTCCTGAGAGTGGCACACACTGATGCAGTGAAGGCCCCTGAAGGTCGACTGGCCTGGAGTGGAGGAGCCAGTGTATACTCCCCTTGCTTGTACTTCACTCTGTGATAGCAGATGGCAGAGGGCAGAAGCCCCTAGCCTATGTGCTCCAGAAGAATCCTAACCAACAAGAAAAGGGGCTGGGAATTACACTATACACTTGTATGGAAGGAACCAAAAACATAATGAGAGGGAGAAATAAGAAAAAGCCCCCAGCCCCCAACCATGCATATATTGATCCAGGAGACGTAAATATAAAAGAGATTGAGGGTAGCAAACAGGCAACATCAAGCACAGCATTAGCTGACATAAAGAGATATCTTCGAGACCTTGTAAATGAGATCAAAACTGAAATATTAATTCAAGTTAAACAAGAGATAAGTAGATTAATAAAAGACAGGCTGGGCCCCTCTCAAGAAGACACAGAAGGAAGGATGGAGGAACACAAAGGAGAGAAACATTTAATGAAGTATACAAAAAAATCTAGAATTCATGAAGCAGATTCAAAGACATTACCAAGAAACTAAAGACTCCATAGAAAGCTGGCAAAACTGCTTGAAAGAAACCAAAGATAGACTATCAAAAATTGAACACAGGCTTGCAATGTGTGATCATGAAAGGGAAGATCTCTTAAAAATAACAAGGGAGCAGGCAGTAACAATTGGAAGGCTAGAGGATGACAAGAAGATCTATAATTTAAGAATAAAGCATGTGAATGAATAAGCAGGAGTCAGAACAGAAGAACTGAAAAGGCTATTCACAGAAATCATTAAGGAAAACTTCCCAAACATAGAAAAAGGAAAGGATATGCAGACATATGAAACATACAGAACACCAGCCACCTACAACCAATACAGAGCTACACCCAGACACATAATAATCAAGATCCCAGAAATTCAATATAAGAACAGAATATTAAAAGCCATCAGAGAAAAGAAACACCAATCACGTATAAAGGAAAACCCATCAAAATCATGGCAGATCTCTCAACACAGACCATCAAGTCAAGAAGAGCTTGGAGTGAAATAATTCAAGCCCTGAAGGAGAACAATCTCCAGCCCAGATTGATGTATCCTGCAAAACTCTCTCTAGAAATTAATGGAGAAACAATAAGCTTCCATAACAAAGAGGAACTGGGAGAATTTGTGACCACCAATCCAACATTACAAAAAATACTAAAGGAAATTTTAGAAAGAGAGAAAAAGAATATGAGAATTTCAGGAACAGTGGCAGAGAGGCCTCAGTGAACGGGGCAGACAGTGGAGTGGAAGAGAGAAATAGACTACCAATGGCAGCAAAACGGAATAGCAGAAATGAGGCAGAGAAGATTTACTATAATCTCTAGTATAGAGGGCCTCAAAATACTAACAGAGAGAAACACAGGCAGAGTAGATCAGGAGATAGGGTGCATTGAGAGGCTGTATTATAGGGAGGCAGTGGGACCCAAAACAAGCAGTGAACCCTATGGGAGTGAAATGGGAGGAATTGTCTAAAAAAGGAAGGCAGAGGATATTGTTAATTGGGTAACAAGATTTAAAATTTACATTATTCTCACCACTCTGCTTGGATGGATTACATGCTGTTCCAGTTTGTCTACTTACACTAGACTCAAGGACAAGGTCAGCTATCCCTAAAATAAGAGGACATAATATGGTAATCATGCTTAATTTCCTACCAACTTAGTAAGAAGCCCTGTATAACTTATATTGTCTTATTATGACTGATCTTATTTGAATCTGATTTGTTAGAGTACTATCTTGTATTGACTAATTTTATTTAAATCTGTTATGATTGATAGCACCAAGTCTAAGAGTATAGGCAACTACATGGAAGATGACAAGATTCACTAAGATACCCACTCTGGTTTGATTATTGCCTGCTTTTGAAGTCTTATAGTATCTCCAATGCTTTGTTTTTATTAATATTGTTATATACTGCTGAGGCATCATGGTAACCACTGTAAATCACCTTGTATTGCGGTTTTATATGACTTTTTTGCCTCATGCTTTTCTAGGAATTGTATTGTTTTATCTTGCTTTGTTTTGTTTTCCCCTCTAATACAGAAAGGATAGATATACATGTAGAAACCCATGCATGTGTAGAACTTATAAACAGTTTATGAGAACCAATGTATAACACATGTTGAAATGAACAACTGCTTTGAAGAAAAAGAGACACTACAGTACCCAGCGCTGACTCTGTAATGTCACTATGTGAAATCCAGCAAAACTATCATTCTTTGTTCAAAGTGATTTTAGCTTGTTTTGTTTTGTTCAAGTTAAACATACATGAAGGTATGGACAGCTGTTTTGAAGAGAATGAGAGACACTCTGACAGCCATTCTTGGCTTCCCTAATGTCTGGTCTTGAAGACCTGAAATGCCCTCCTCGTCCTGCTCAGATCAATTCCATACTATGTTGTTTCATGTGAATTCCCTGTATATGACAATATGGACAACTATTTGGAAGAAAACAAGAGTCAATATGATAGAGAGTAAATATCTCCAATTGTCTAGTTTTGAAATTTATGTCTCTTACATTGCTGTCTTGTGATCTGCTTAGTTCTATTTTGTTGTGTTTAATTTTACCCTTTTGATATAATTGCATGTATATTTGAGTGGGTAAGATGGATGACCATATTTCTGTTTTTGTCAGATCATGGAGCAGAACTGTTAACAGTCTCCTTGTTTGAATGTCTACTTTGCATGTTTTAATTTTGTAATTTGAACAACTATTTCCAAGATGTCAGTATGTAATTTGTCAAGTAATGATTTCTTAGTGGGTTTTTTTTTGTTCTTTTCCCTTTTTCCTTGGAATTCTGTATTGTTTCTACCCTTTATTCTGTTTTGTTTGTTTTTTTCTCTTTAAATAAAATTTTAAAAAGTAAAAAAAAAAATAAAATGAGATCTCAGTTATTGATTCTGGGAAATATTTCCCCTGCGGTTTGATTTTTGTTCATGAAATCTTTGACTACCCCTCTGTCTTCAAGATTTCTACCTACTTTCTACCAGCAGATTTAGTGTTTCTCTTTTAATATTTTGTTCTTTGATCCATTTTGACTTTAGTACATAGTGACAGGCATTGGTCTAGTTTTAGTTTTCAACATATGGAGAGCCAGTTTTTCCAGCACCACTTATTAAGTAGGCTATCCTTCTTCCAGTGAACATGTTTGGCTCCTTTGTCAAAGATGAGGTGGCTGAGTGTGTTTGTAGTTGTAGTAGTATCTTCTAGTCTATTCCATTGAGCTTGAGGTCTGTTTTTATTCCAATACCACGCTGATTTTTTCTTTGCAGTATAGCTTCTAGTCAGGGATTTTGATGCCTCCTGCCTTGCCTTTGTTGCCCAGAATTACCTTTGCTATTCTAGGTTTCTTCTGGTTCCAGAAGAATTTTAGGACTGGTTTCTCTAGATCTAATGGTATTTTGATTGGAATTGCTTTAAATCAGTATAACAATTTTGGGAGAATGGCCATTTTCACAATATTTTTTCTGCCTATCCATGAACAAGGAATGACTTTAATTTTTTTGAGATCCTCTTCAATTTCTTTTTTCAGAGTACTATAATTTTCACTGTGTAGATCCTTTACTTCTTTTGTTAGATTTATTCCTATGTATTTCATTTTTGGGGGTGCTATTGTGAAGGGTATGGTTTTTCTTATTTCTCTCTCAGTGAGTTTGTTGTTTGTGTATAGGAATGCTATTGATTTTTGAGTGTTGACTTTGTATCTAGATACATTACTGGGTTATTATACCTAGACGTTTTTCAATAGAGTTTTATGGGTCTTCTGTGTAGAGTATCATGTCATCTGCAAATAATGATAATTTAACTTCTACTTTTCCTATCCTTATTCCTTTTATTTCTCTGTCTTGACTAATTGCTCTGGCCAGTATTTCCAGCACTGTATTGAATAGGGGTGGTGATAGTGGATATCCTTGTCTTGTTCCTGATTTTAGAGTGAAAGCTTTCAGGTTTTGGCCATAAATTTAATATGATGCTGGCTACTGCTTTGTCATAGATGGCTTTTATCATATTAAGGAAAAGACCATCTATTCCGATTTTCTGTAGGTTTCTTATCATGAATGAATGTTGGATCTTATCAAAAGCTTTTTCTGCATCTATGGAAATGATCATGTGATTCTTACTTTTGGCTCTATTGCTATGGTGGATTACATTTATTAATTTGCATATGTTAAACCATTCCTGCATTCTTGGGATGAATCCCACTTGGTCATGGTGTATAGTCTTCTTGTTGATTTGCTGCATTCTGCTTGCCATGATTTTATTGAGAATTTTTGCATCTATGTTCATTAGGGAGATTGGCTTGTAGTTCTCTTTTTTGATTGGGTCTTTCTCTGGTTTTGGTGTTTGGGTAATACTTGCTTACAGGAATGAGTTAAGGAGAATTGCTTCCCTTTCAATTTCACTGAAGAGTTTGAGGATTGTCAGCATTAAATCTTCCTTGAATTTCTTGTAGAATTCTGCAATGAATCCTTCAGGATCTGGGTTTTTCTTTGTTGGTAAGGATTTAATTATATTTTCAATTTCATTAATTGAAGTTGGGTTATTCAGCAGTTTTACATCTTCTTGATCCAGCTCATATGTTTCTTGGAATCTGTCCATTTCTTTTTTGTTATCAAACCTATGACAGTAGTGGTTTTCAAAGTAGGTATTGATGATCTTCTGTATTTCCAAGGGTCTATAGTGATTTTGCCCTTTTTATTCCTTATTGTATGAATTTGAGTTCTGTCTTTTCTTTTTAAAAATAAGGTTAGCTAGGGGCTTATCAATTTTATTTATTCTTTCAAAGAACCAACTCTTTGATTCATTGATTCTTTGTATTGTTTTCTTAGTCTCTATTATGTTGATTTCCACTCTGATCTTTATAATTTCCTCCCTTCTTTTGGCTTTGGGCTTGACTTGCTCTTCTTTTTCTAGATGTTTGAGGTGTAGCATCAGGTTGTTTATTTGTGTTTGTTCTGTTTTCCTGATGTGGGAATTCACTGCAATAATTTTTCCTCAGAAGACTGCTTTCATTGCATCCCACAGGTTCCAGTAGGTTGTATTTGTATTTTCATTTGCTTGTAGATATCATTTAATTTCTTCTTTAGTTTCCTCTGTGATCTGCTGATTGCTCAGGAGTGTATTATTTAATTTCCATGTATTTGTGGAGTTTCTGCAGTTTCTTTTGTCATTAATTTCCGGTTTCATGGTGCTATGATCCAATAACATGCATTTACTTAAGCATGTTCCATGGGTTAGTATGTGGTCTGTTTTAGAGAATGTCCCATGTACTGCTGAGAAGAATGTATATTCTGATGTTGTTGGGTGGAATGTCCACTAAGTCCATTTGTTACACATCCACTAAGTCCATTTTTTTCACAGGTGTGATTCAGTTCTGTTATTTCTTTGCTGATTTTCTGTCTAGTTGATCTGTCTTTTTGTGTCAGTGGGGTGTTAAGGTCTCCCATTATAATTGTGTTATTGTTTATTTGATTTTTCATTTTTGTTAATATTTGCTTTGTATGTCTGGGTGTTCCCAAATTTGGTGCTCATATATTTAAGAACATTATCTCTTCCTCTTGAAGTTTTCCCCTAACTAATATGTAGTGACCTTCTTTATCTCTTTGGATGATTCTTGAAGTTCACATTATCTGCAAACAGAATAGCTACCCTTGCTTTTTGGGGGGATTTCTGTTGCATGAAGTATTGTTTTCCATCCTTTGACTTTCAGTCTATTAGTTTCCTTTTGGGTTAGATGGGTTTTCTGTACACAATGTATGGTTGGATATTGTTTCCTTATCCATTTTGTCAGTCTGTTTTTTTTAATTAGTGAATTGAGGTCATTTACATTAATAGTTATTACTAATATATACTGGTTTATTTTTGTCATGTTGTCTTTCTGCTGTTGGTTCTTTACCATTTCCCTCTGTTTAATTTTTTGGCTTGCTTAGTGGTTTTTTTCCTATGTCTATCTACAATGTCTTTCAGTATTCTTTGCAGGGTTGGTTTGGTGGTTATGAAGTTCTTCAGCTGTTCTTTGTCATGGAAGTATCCTCTTGTCCATCAATTTTGGAGGACAGTTTTGCAGGGTACATCAATCTGGATAGGAAGTCATTTTCCTTTGAAATCTGAACTACTTCACTCCATGTTCTTCTTGACTTCATTGTTTGTGTTGACAAGTCTGCTGTGCTTCTGATAGGCTTTACTTTATAGGTGATCTGTTTCTTTTCTAACAGCTTTTAATATTTTATTCTTATGTTGAATTTCTGGGATGTTGATTATTATATGTCTGTGTGTAATTTTATTTTTATTATGGCTGTCTAGAGTTCTATATGCTTCACTGATCTGTAGGTCAGTTTCTTTTCTCATGTTTGGGAAATTTGTGGCTATTACTTCTGTAAATAGTCCTTTGATATCATTTGTGCTGTCACCTTCTTTTTTGTTTATACCTTGATAGGTTATGTTGTTTTTTTTTTTGCATCATCTTGAAACTGTTCAATTGTTGTTTCTTTTTTTTTATTTAAAAGAGAGTAAAACAAAAGGGGCAATACAGACCAGATCAGAAGAGGACAACATAGGCAACACAGTACTTTACATTAAGTCAACTGGACATCAACAGTATCTAACACCATATCTTTTACTCTACTATAGTTGAGCATAGTTTCAATTACAATGATATCAAACATAACACAATAGAATAAAGCCATGCATATAGTAAAAGAATTACAGGGCTTTCTGAACCGAATAACAGAAAATGATCAATGGGTATTATAATATCTCATTTTTGATAAAAAAGAAAAAAATTTCTTTGAACTATCACACATATTCAAATTCCAATAGGACACAATGTGGTAGATAGAACCAATGGTAATAGAACAAAAAAAGCATGGTAGGACTTCTAAGAAGGATAATATTAAATCAGCAATAGCTGTCATATTGTTTTCTTAAAAACAGCTGTTCATATCATCATGTATGATATAGTCAAACAAAACAGGATAACACCATTCCAACTGATGATTTAAAACTTTGAAAGACTTCGAAGCTATGAGATGGGGCCTCATGCTTACTATAAAGTCTTATATACTCTTATCAAATCTCATATTAGGGAGATTATATGGTATTTACCCTTGTGAGTTTGGTTTATTT